>VXAX01006966.1:151734-181380 GCA_013399835.1 Leptocoma aspasia
TCGGCTCGCACCGCTGCGGCACCGTGATCCGCCTGGGCCGGGGCTGCCGGCAGAGCCCCGGGCAGAGCCCCCCGGGCCGGGCTGGGGCCCCGAGGGCCGCCCCGGAGCCGCGGGCCGGGCCCAGCTCCAGCCCCGGGCCGGGCGGCAGCGGGAGGCGAGCGGGGAGCGGCGGCCAAGGGAGAGCCGGCAGCCGCACCAGCAGCGGTACGTGAGAGCCCGGCACAGCCCCTTGGGTCGGGTTCTCTGAGGGCTGGAGGTGCCTCAAGTGTTGTCTTGTCTGTTCCAGGAACAGCCGGGCCAGCAAAACCCGGGGCGGGGGATTCTTCCCCTGTTCTGGGCGCTGGTGAGGTCACACCTCGATTGCTGTGTCCAGTTCTGGGAAAGAGAGGGAATTAGAAGCTCCCAGAAGCCTGTTGCCTAATGCGTGGGTGCTGTGTAGTTTTGAAACCTGTTTTGTGGCATTTGAGAGACTCTCGCTTGCCCCGTGGTTATAATGGAGTACAGAAGAAGGGACCAAGCTGCAGGATGTGAGGATTGATACCCTGCAAGGTGACCAGAAATAAGGATCCCTCTGGAATCATAGAGTGGTTTGGGTTGGGAGGGACCTTAAAGATCATCCAGTTCCACCCCCTTCCTAGGGACACTTTCCACTAGAGCAGGCTGTTCAGAGCTCCATCCAACATGTCTTGGACACTTCCAGGGATGGGGCAGCCACAGCTTTTCTGGGCAATCTGTGCCGGTGATCAACATCTTCCTTAGGAACATACTGTAAATACTCAAAAAATGTTTTCTAAACTCTTTCTAGGTGACCCTCGAGAGGCTAAGGCTGACACCTTTGACTTTCCCATCCCTTCAAGAAGCGTTGATAAAGTCATTAAACGAAAGAAGAAAAAGGTATAAAGTGTGGCAGCTCAATTAGCTGCCTTGGCATTTGAGAAAGCTGCTTGTTCCCTGTGTGTGAGAGCATGAGGGAGATTAAAAGATGGAATTGGTAGCCTGTTACTGAAAACCTTACTTACAGAAAAGAAAAAATGGTATTATCTTTCCTCTCTGGAGGCTTTAAAATTCTGGCTCTTATTCAATAAAGCACTTAAGTGTGTGCTTACCTTGAAAAATGAGAGTATGCTGTTGACTTAAAAAGCCTGTATTGAAATGCTTTGCTGGATTGGGGCCAGGGTGCAGCACACCTTGAGGGTGAAACCCAGCAGGAAAAATCTCTGCAGCTCCTCTTCCTCTGATGTTTTAAACAAAGAAATCCCACGGGTTACAAATAAGCGAAGGCAGGAACCCGAGCTATGAACCATCCTTGGAGCAATGCAGAATTACTTTCTGCTTCACAAATGTGTTTCTGTTCCTGTTCAGTGGTTCGACAAATGCTTGAAATTTTAAGAGGGAGATTTGTTAAGCAGTAAGTCATTATGAGATTCTGTAATGTGTGAAGTACAAGTAAGCAGCTGGACTAGAACAGAGTCATGTCATAGATACTTGATTAAAAACAGCAAAATGCTACCAACTGCATTAATAGCCAATAACATCCTGTGATATGGCTCTCCTGGTGCATTGAACAGTCTTCAAAAACAAGGAGAAATATATAGAATGTTTTAGCAATAAATGTCCTCAAGAAAGGAATTATCTTTAGATTTAAGCAAATTTCTCAGATGAGGTCCAGCAAAACTCCAAACATCAGCGTGTCAAGAGCCATTTCTATTTGTTAGGCCACCTCTGCCTGAATGCTTTCGTCCACAATTCCAATCTAATATTTTCAATGCCCACTACAGACAGAGCTTTCTGCCTCTAAAATAAAGGTTTTCAACATCTATAAAACGAATTAATATGGATTTGATATAAAATAGGCAAGAGCATTGCTATTCTGCAATCTGAGTTTGGGGCCTCAGTTATCCTGCTGCTGAAGGACCACATGGGAAACTTTTTGCTCCTGGAAAACGACACCATCTATTTTTTCATTTTGGATGACTTTGAAGAGAGCTTAATGGCTCTACACATGTTTTCATGAGCTTTGCTTATCTAGAAGGGCACTTCTCAAGTCCTGGACAAACACAAGAGTTCTAGGCAAGAAAGGAGGTGGAGATCTCTCGTGAAAAATCATGGAGAAATTTATGTTTCTGACTTTTAAATAGAGGTGATTCTTCCATATATCCCACATATATAGCCCTTCTTCCCTTCTTTCCCAGTCCTCAATAAAAAAAAAAACCCAGCTGGACTTCATAGTCATTGTGTGGAATTCAAAGTTGTGCCCTATAGATGTTTTAATGCAAACTTTTAAAATGCTTTACATTTTATCTTTCAGTCCAAAGTCTGGCACAAGGTCTGGAAAGTGATTTCAAAAATGCTTGAGGAAAATGAAAGGTTCAGAAGTCGACTGTTGAGCTGCAGCCAGTTGGATGGAGAAGGTAGCAAATAAACTGATAATGTTTTATTTTACTAGAGAAAACAAATTATTAATAAGTGAAGATCCCAAGGTTTAAGGTCCATTCAGCTGTTTGTTTTGGGTAGTAGGTTTTACAACTCACGTGGAATTTATTCCATGCTTTAGGCACTCCCAGCTTTTTTTGGAAAAAAACCTTTTTGTTTCATGGAGGGTCTTGTATGTGTTCATTGGGAGGAAGGATGGTGGAAGTGTTTGCTGCAGCCTGACATTAAAGACATGCACATAAAACATCTGCAAGTTTTTCTGAACATATGAAATATGTAATTAAACTTATTCACAGATGGGTCCAAGGCAGTAGTTGTATGAATAATAATTTATTTTTTCACGTAGGAAAATAGTGGTTGATTTCATACATACAATAAATAAATTAGATGCTCCCCAAAGGTTGCTGTAACACAATTTAACAAAACCATCAAGCATGTTCTCACTCTGTGCCCTGAATGCAGCTCTTTCATTACTGGAAAATGACTTGGGAATTAAAACTGGTGCTCTGCATTCAGCCAATTTCAATTAGAGGCATTGTAGCTGCTGCACAATTTAAGATAATACCGTGTATGCTTACAAATGGAATTGGAATTTCTGGCCTCACAGTTGGATGAATTATTAGGAAAAAGAATATACTAATCCATGAAGAGCTACCAGGCAAGTTAAAAATGCCACTTTCACCCACAGCACTTTTTATTCCCTTGCATTGGTGCTGATGGAAGTTTTCCACATGGACCATGTTGGGGTGTATCCCAAAATGTTGGACCATTCCTGCCAGTGTCTTATTTTGTAAAATGTTGGATTTGATTTCCACACACATGACAAGAAAATACTCCCTCAAAAATCTTCTTCATGAGAACAAAAGAAGTGCAATTCTGGTTCAGACCAGAAATCTCTGCTCCAGTGGATGTTATTGAATAGGAGAAGAAATTCCACTGAAATATGCTTCCACAACTTCTTCTGCAATTATTGTGCAAATATTCTGCATTGTGTGCAAAAACACTTCTTCTGTTGGCTTTAAACCCAGTTCCTGATTAATTCTGGAATTATGACATGATATTAATTATTCATTATGTGCTATTCATATTCAAGGTTCCATTGGCCTCTGTCGTATTTCTCTGTCATATTAAGAAGTTCCAATCTAATAAATCTCTCCTCCTATAGAAGCTGTTCCATGTGCTTTCCCCCACAGCTGAGATCATTGCAGAAGTGTTTGTGCAAAGCTATTAATGTATATGTGGGACATATATAAGATACACACATCCATGGGTGGTAGGACAGTGAATTAGAAAAAAAAATCTTCCTGGATTTATGTTTGTTTGATTTCAAAAAAAAGTAGAACAAGTATCAAGAAAAAAGGAGGAGAAATCTTTGATAGATTATTAGATTTCAAGTTACTGTAAGAAAAAACTCCAAATCCTGCTTATATATGATTTTCTGGGTGGATTTACCATCTTTCTGTTTGTTAATGGATCACCATGTGCTGTTTAACCTTGGATTTATGGACAGGGCCTGTCCCCTTTTCAGCCACTCATTTCTTTTAGAAAAAGAGCATTTTCTTTATATATAATTTCCAGTGACTTGAAAAACCTCACCAACCAACCAATCCCTCCTCCTCCCCTCTTACTCTATCCTTAATTGTAATTTTACCCCCTTTCTCAGGAGCTTTAACTGAGAATCTCCTATTAAGTCCTATTTCAGTGAAAACCCTCAATTCTAATACCTTCTTTCTAATTAGCAGATTTTGTACAACATCAAATCGAGGAGATAAGTCTCCTATTGATCTGAATTTTTCATTAATCAAGAAGCAAATTGAATAATTCTAGAAGGTATTTAGATAGGGATCAACAAGTCTGAATAAACTGGGTTCATTTTTATCTTCTTTTTTTTTTTCCTAGATTAATAAATCTAGAAAATTAATGCTGCATTTTATTGCCTCTATAAATAGGGGTTTTTGTAGGAACAAAAGTCTACTTGAATTGTACTGTTACCTATTTACTCCTTGGAATGTTGCAATTAAGATTAGATTCCATGTGACTGCAAATGATGATTTTCCTCCACCTGATGTTTTCCTGCAGGCTCTGACAGGATCCAGAGGTCACAGAATGGGGCATACCTGGACAGGGTATGTAGACAGTCCATTAAAGCCCCCCCCCAAAAAAACCCCCTAAAATCAGCAAATTAATAGTATTAAAAACATGCACTGGTCTTGTTTAATGTAATGATAGGAAGTGCCAGTTATAGTCTGAAGTATTACTGCCATTGAGCTCCAATATTTTCAAGATTTCAGTGATCTGGGGCCCAGAGCAGCTCCATCCTCACAGGGATGTGCCTCTGTGCTTTGCCAAGGCAAAGGGAGGTGGATTTTGCCTTCTTCGTGAGCTAAATCCTTCCCTGATGGTCTAAAGTACAATCTGAAGAACCTGAACAGTCTTTATTTGTCCCACTTGATATAGAGACCTTTTTTTTTATATTAATGGGAACGTACCAATTCACTTTCATCACTTTTTTCCTCTAGGATGAGTCCATCTTTGGCTGGGTGTAGCAAGAAAATAAAGGAAGATTCAGCCCAAAGGAAATATAAACAAAGTGAAAGCTTTTATTTTGATCTAGCTCTTCCTGGAGTCAGTGCAAGACTGCAAAGTGACTTCAGGGAACACAGGTTCTCTGGTTTTTGCTTGGAGTTTGTGCTTCTGCTGTTTAAGAGGTTTGTTTTTACTGTGGTTTAAACAGCTCTGTTGCAAGATATTTATCTCAAGCCATTAAGTCTGGTGTTTCACTGAGCTATTAGTTTTAGAAACCTTTTTAATGAGCATAATATTGTGACAGTTTGCTTGCAAAAGAAGAGCTACACATTTACTGTTGTCTCTGTATTTATATCTTTTATTTTTGTAGCTTGTCAGAATAATAAACACAAATTTAGTAAGGCAGAACTCCACACAAGACATAAACCCCACTTTCCTTTTTTCCTGATTTGCATAAATTTGACTTTATGATATTAAAATATTACACAATAACCCTCTCTGTTCTTTCATCCATTTATACATGAATCTCAGCAAGTATTTGGAATATGAAACCAGGTGAATGTTTTCTCTCTCCTGTTCATCCTGAGGCACATAATGGTACCATCACAATCAGGAGGTGTTGTTTATCTACCTGACTTCAATAACACAATGTAATTTTCTTCTGTTCTGCAGCTTAATACTTGAACGCTTGATTGACTGTTAAAGCCTTTTAAGCCAGCAAATTGTGTAAATGGAACATGAAAACTGCATAAAAATAGTTATGTATATGGGGTTCATCTCGGGAGTAAAACATTCACCTGTCACAACGAGACGTCCTTGCTTTCAATAAAAGGATTGTTTTCTCCTGCCAGAATGTCTTGGTGTTTGCAGATATAATGACTGCAGTGTCAGAGTGTTGAGCTTTAATAACATGCTGGTGATTGTGTCATTAGGCAGCAAAGCACTTGGAAAGGTTTCATCTCTGTTTTCTTCATGGTAAAACTGCAAGTGTGGAACTGGAATGTACCTTCTCAGGGACAGCTGTGGCATCAAGGTTCTCTCCTGCTTTGTGGTTGGGTAATATTTGGTTTTTACTTAAAATAGTTGACATTTCAGCTTGGAAAAGGAAATGAGAGGGCAAAGTATTCAATCAAGATGTGATCATTTTTCTGGCAGAACAAAAATGTCAGAGTTCCTTGGTATTTTCAAAACACATGTTTAGAGTCACACATGGGATTTTGGGGAGAGTTGAGATTTTTTATGGCTAAATGAGATGATCTCCCTGTCCCCACAGTTCTATCAATGAAATGTTTGTGTTGGGAATATTTTGTTTATAATCCTGGTTTGTAAATTGTAGAGTTGTTGCTCTAACTTTTCTTTTCTTGTAAACTGCAGCTGCAGTTGGTGCTTTACTGGCACAGACTTCAGGGGCCCTGGAAACACTTTTCTTCCAGATGCATAATTGCTACTTTAACAGGATAGATGAGGTGTATTAACCTAAATCTCTGCCAACACATTAAGATTCTTTGGATAAATACAAACCTCTGTCTGTGGGGCTGTTTTAAAAGAAATTATAAAAGATAAGCATGGCCCTAAATTATCCCTATGTACCTCCTTCAGTCTAAAGTGTCTGTGTGGTGATGATGAGATAATTAATTGGTTGGGATCTACTAATCAAGAACTTCCATTTGGCAGTACTTTGAAAAGCCTATTACATTTTTCAAATCACTTTGGGCCAGAACAGCTGTTGCAGTGGGGAAAAAATGCTGATTCAGGTTCAATTTTTGACTTTTTGGGTAATGAAGTTCAGCTTTCTGCTGTAGTGACCAGATTTCAAAGGTACAGTTGGGAACAAAGGTCATCAGAGCAGTTAAACTGCTGAAAAAAGGGCGTGGAGAGGAACCCAGCTCCAGCTCTGCCTCTGCAAACCAGATCACCATCCCCATGCATTCAGACCTCTGTGCACTCCTTTTTAATTCATGTGATCATTTAAGTGTAAAATGCAAAAGAAATGTAATTGCAGTGTAGCATTAAAATATCTCCAAGTAAGTAGTGTGCTCAACAAGGAGGAAAAGGGTTGGATAAACATGGAAAACTTCATTGAAACCCTCTTTGTTAAAAGGGGTAAGAAGTAAATAAGGGACCTTCTGAGCACTGGATCACAGAGTAGAGATTTAGAAAAGAGCTGATTCTTCTCTGAAGACCTTAATCTTTACTGCAGAACCAAGAGCAAGTGTCACACTGTCCTGCTGTGGCTCCTGGGCAGCACTGATTTCCTTCACATCCTTCAAAATGCAGATCAGTTACCTGAAGCTTTTAATAACAAATCTCCCTTGGAGTGTGAACTGAAGCAGATGTGCAAATACAGAGGTCACACTTTGTCTTTGCTTTGCCTTGCTCTCAGTGCATAATTTACCTTTCTGTACAGAACACAAACTCCAGCTGATTCTCAAAGTTTGACATTTCTTCATCTCAACTCTGTGAACAGTTGCCAGGAGATCTGAGGAGGCTCCTTATGGTGCAGAGGTGGGAGGGAGCAGCTAGGGCACACAGAGTAGCCAAAGGCATTGCTGCTGAGTTTGTTACCTGTAAATGGTGGTGTCAGACACTTCTCTCATGATCCAAAAGCTGGTCTGGATAAGCTCTTTTCCCTGTATGTCATAAATACAGAAGACTTTGGATGAAGGTAAGCAGTGGAGAGTAAAGCCTTTGGGGTTTGTAGCACTGTTCCATACTAGCTGGAGATTATTGGTCAAAGTTCAGCTGGAAATAGCACATCCTGACATGTTTGGGTTGAAGGTATCCCATTTGAGGAGTTCCTGCCTGGTTCCTGGAGCAGCTCAACCTAGGCAGCTCTGCCTTGGAGTTCTCTGTCCAGGGCCTGGGGGCTGGAAACTCCAGCTGGTGGCCTTGGGCTACCTCTTCCAAAGGCTGTAAAGCTGAAAGCAGGGCCATGCTGGGAGCCTGAACTCCACAGTGATTTCCATGTCTGGAAGCACTGAGAGCTTGGCTGAGGCCGGACTGCTGGAGCTCCTGCACTCCCTGCCCTGGAGCTGTGCCTCTGGGCAGCCTTCCCAGGGTGTCCTCAGCATCCTCTGCACAGGAGCCAGGGAGCTTTGGGAGCTCCCACAGCTACTGTGTGGAGCTGCTGCTGCTGCTGCTGCCAGAGACAATGTCACTGATCAGCTGCAGCCTTGGGAACTTGGGAATGGTGTTTTGGAAGTGTTTGAATGTTTCTGAAGTAACCTTTCTGGGAATTTCCAGTTTGTGGGCATTTTCAAAAGGGTTTGTTTCCTGCTTGATTTAGCCCAAAGCCACCAATTGAGATAAAACCTCATTTCCTTCAGGCTGGAGCTGAAGGAGCTGGGATGAATCAGATTTCTGTGTCCCACCAACTGAGGCTCTGCAGTCCCATGGTTATGGGGCTGAGGTTATCAAAACTTGGCCATTACAGCATAATCAATCACCAAGGTTAATAATATTTCACTGCTGATTCTTTCCATAAAAAGATTTCAGCTCTGAAGCAAAACTTGAGAGCAGGATGTGGAGTTTCCAACATGGTTTGATTTTGGGAAGGTAGAAGGTGACCTTTGTCTCCACTGAACATTTACATCCAGTAAATGTCTTTGTCTTTAGGGCCCTCCCTGGTAGTCAATGTTCATGTTTTAACTTCAAAGCTTCTAATACAATTTTGCATGGACTCTGACTAAGGAATAGCCTTCAGCAGGCAGCTGAATTGTAGTTTTCTTTTTCTTTGGGAGGGGGAAGTGACTGAAAGCAAATTTTGGGCATATATGACATTTTGCCTGTGCAGTAGGCCCTTAAATATAAAGCAAAACAGAACTTTGATTTATAACTCCTGTAAATAGCTCTCAGTGACATGGGCAGGTTTGTGTATTATGTTTCTTTTCATTGCATAAGCACTTACATAACTCTGATGGTTGGAATTTGCATGAAAACCAAAGCAGCCATGGATGGGTTTAACATCATGGGCTTTCCAGCAAACTGAAGTAAAGGGAGAACCTATGGTTTAAGAGGAATTTTACTTTAGGAGGAAAAGAGCAAGTTCATTGAAGTATATTAAGCCACAGTGGATTTTTAATAAATATTCACAGGAAGTTTCTCACTCGTTAGTGATGGCATCAGGACCCTCTGATCTGAGACAGAAAAATTCACATTTGAAGACTTCAGCCTAGGGAAAATTAATGTGGGTAGTTGGAGTTTCATTTTGTTGGGAGAAAAGTTAGGGAGGCTCCTAAGGGAAAAAGGAACATGCCTTGATCCAGGGAGGGTGATCACCTCCTGGAAGATGCTGGGTGCTTTGGCCTCCCAGGGACTGTGGCACCTCTTTTATCGTGTCTCTTGTGCTGAATATGTGGAGCAGAGTAAGGGAGGATCTCTTCTTCTTTCTCTATATTTGGACTCCACATTTGTGTCTCACCCGAGGGGCTCAGCTGAGCTGTGGATGTTGCTGGGCTGGGCTGTGAACAAATCTCATTTGTGTCACCTCCCAGAAGTCATGACAGGATCTCTCCATGCTGGGAATGTGGGAGATTTATTGCACTCCTGGCACTCCTGTTTGGGGAGGAACAGAGGCAGATTGAAAGAGCTGTGCAGGAAGGCTCAGGATGGCACTGACAAATGTTCCCTTTCTTCCAGAATCTTTGTAATCTCCTGTATTTTGAAATGAATAATAAACTAACATGGCTTTTAGTTTTTCCCCCTGCTCTGCTGTATGATTGTTTTCTGGTTCCTACTGTGTGTGACAGGAAGTCAGTGGTGCTTCTGGAACTCTGTGGAATGGATGAACTCCTTGCAGCAGCGACCACGAGTAGTTAAACCCAGCTTAGATTGGTCACTTTTTACACCTCCTTGTATTTAAATTCCTTCAGCTACAGAAAGGGTAAAAAATTTTGAGTATGGTGCTAAGTTGTCTGTGATCTCCCAAGGAAAAGAACTCTGTACTGGTTTTCACTGCTGTATTGGACTAATTTTGACATGAACTCAGGTGAAAGTTTGAGAAACAAACAGGACCTTTTGGTAGAACACTCTGAGGTGGATGATGTTACTCCTAGGATTGCCCTGTCATGACTATTGTGACTTCCTGAAACTTTGTCCTCACTCAGTGCCTTTAAGGTTTGTAACTAGAAACTAACAAGTTTCTCTTGTTAGTAACCCCTACTTCCCGTTCATGCCATTTTCCAGTGCTTTCATTGAAAGCCTGGTCCCAGATTTTCAATATATGAAAACAGATATAATATTGTTCCTTATACTAATGAGCAGGAACGTTACAGAGCAAAATGCTTGGTGTGCAGGAAACGTATTTTATGAAGTGAGACAATAAGTGTTTCATAGATCAAGGAGCAAGTGAGTAGAATAATGTTCATTAACATTGAAGAGAAATTGATTTATGTGTTCAGGCTTGAAGTGGAGAGAGGCTGAACTGTGCTGTGACTGATGTTTTGTTTACAAGCTGCAGAATTTGCAATACTGTGAAATGTTTACACCCAAGCCCTGTTACCCTCCTTTCTTCCTGGGCTCAGCCTCACTTGGGCTTCACCTTGGGCTTCAGGGGAATCTCAGCTCTGGCACCTGGAGCATCTCCTTCCCCTCATCCTGGGTGTCTGCAGAGCTGTTCCTCTCACACATTCTCACTCCCGTCTCCCCCTGCAGCTGTGCAGTTTTACCCCCCACTCTTAAATCTGTTTTCCAGAGGTGTAACCCCCTTGGAGCTGCTCTGTGGGACATGGGGGAAGCTTCCAGCAGCTTCTCACAGAAGCCACCCCTGCAGCCCCCCTGCCACACAAACCCACAAACCCAGAGCATTAATAACTGTGGGAGACTTATGAAAGGAATAAAGAGAGGCATATATTTTTGTTGACAGAAGAAATATATTGTTTATTCCTCTGGAGTCTCCTGTTGCTCATTTTGCTGCCGTGTCTTATTGCCTGTCACTGAGCTGTGCTGTGTGGGCGGAAATGTCAGGCTCTGAATTGGCTCTGTAAGAAAATCTGTGTGTTACTCTGATTTCTCATACTCACTTGGGCTTGCTTTAATGTTGTCCCTACAGAATGTTCACTTTTGGCATCTTGCTGGCAACTTCAGACATCTATTTTTGCCATGAAGCATCCTGCTAAGTAAATTTACTCCTGGTAGTATGTTTGTTTGTTTGTTTGTTTGCTTGCTTGTTTGTTTGTTTGTTTGTTTGTTTGTTTGTTTGTGAAATAGGGATTTTGCAAAGAAGTAACTGAAATGGGCCACACTGACCCTAAGTAGTCACAGGGCTCGTGGAGGAAATGGAAGTTACTGGAGGTAATTCTAAGGAAGGCTTTGGATATCTCTCTGCTCATCTCTCTCCACCACACTGCCAAAATTCTCAGATGGTGCCACTGAAAAAGGTTGCCTAAAATGTGCTTCTACCCTGAAAAGTCAAAAGGTAAAGGCAGCATCTGCTCATTTTTCACAGGTTCTTGCTGGTGGCACTCAGAGCTAGAAGGCTTTTGGGGAAAAGTGGTTCCTGGTGCCAGTGCTGGAGTGCTGGCCATGCTGAGCTGGGTTCTCTGGGTCACATGGAGTATCTCCAGCAGAGCTGAGCTCTGGTGTTAGTTATCAGGAGATTTGCAGCTACAGGAAAGGTGTTTTACAGTGGGAGCAATGCACAAGAAGGAAGGGGATTCCTCTCATTGCCCCTTAGGTTTGTTACCATGAATAGTATTCAGGCATAACCACAAAAAGTTAATATATTAAACTCTGTGAGTTCAACTGAGTAGAGGTGTGGAACAAGCAGGTAATCTTACTTACAATCTTATTTTTTCATGATGCAAGCCCAGTTTCCATGGGTTTGCACAGGTGACTCTGGAGATTTCACATCACTGTGTTTGTGAGGTGTTGCTTAAGACCTCTCTGAAGTCAGAGCAGCTTAGGTGTCATTAATGTAATATTTTGGCTAAGCAGGATATTCATTGCCAGTGTTGACAGGGATGAAAATTATTTGGCTTTTAGATCACAGGATGCATTTGAAAGCTATGAAAGACATCACTTTGCTTTTCAACAGAGCCCTCAAGTTGGTAATTATCAGATAAAGGTGGAAAACCCCAATGCCACTTTCAAGGAGTTGCAATGCAATGTTTCCTTTGCATTATTTAATAACATTTCCTATTGCCTCCATTAAAAATAGCCATTTTGCTGACAGAGGAGCTCGAGTAGTTCAAATCCATATGTTCAATGGGAGGTAAGTATAGATCTGTGGACGGTGACATCACTTCAGATCCTATAATGTAATATACTGGAATTTGGGGAAAGAGTTGCTGTAATTGCACTGTCTTGGCTGGAGCATCTGCCCCTTTGGGAGATGCTGATGGAGCTGGGATTGCTCAGGCTGGAGACAGTGACAGGAAAAGGGACAAAGGGCCCAAACTGAAACACGGGAAATTTCCTTTAAACATGAGAAAATCTACTTTACTGTAAGGGTGACTAAAAATCTACTTTACTGTAAAGTAAAGAGAAAATCTACTTTACTGTAAGGGTGACTAAACACTGGAACAGGTTTCCCAGAGCATTTGTGTCTCCACCCAGGAGAGTTATTCAAAACCCAGCTGGAAGCAGCCCTGAGCATCCTGCCCTTGCTGTCCCTGCCTGAGGCACTGCAGGGCTCCAGGGCTCCTTCCAGCCTCGCTGATGCTGGGCACTGCCAGGAGCCTCTGGGGGCTCTGGCTCAGGGTCTGGGATGAGCTTGGGCTGCTGGCATCCCTTGCAAAGTGTGTGCTCTTGGATTTTCTTACAGCCTCCGCATTTTGAAGGTCCTAATGATCATCCTGGGCCAAACCAGCACAGGGACGTGAGAAAAGGACTTTGCAGAGTGTATAACACACGGCATCTCTGACAGATCCTGTCCCAGGTGGGCATGGATGGCTGATTTCTGGTACTACTGCAATAGTTAAACATTATATTGTAGTAATTTGATCAATAATCTTTAGTCAATGGTTTTTTATGTGCTCCCTCAGACCTATAGAGCCTAAATCCTACACTTTCCCTTAACTGTGGGATGCAGCCTGCCAGCTTTCTTTGTAGGCATCTCTCCCTGATCTGGTCTGCAGCAGCCTGGAGTTGTAATTTCAGTGGAAATCTTGTTCAGTCTTGAGCTGAACATACCTCTGATGGAACAGATCTAAGGGAATCCCTGCTTAGGAAATCTTTCCTGAATTTCCTGAATGTGAACTCCCCAAACCTTCTGATGTGATTGATTTTTTTCCCCCAGATATTCTGAGAACATCAAAAAACTACCTGCCAAAAATTTATAACACTCCAAGCAAAAAGTTGTTCAAGGTTAAGTTGTATCTGTGGCACAACTTTATTCCTAAATGCAGGAAAAAAAACCTCTTGGATGAAATTTACTGTACAAGTTTGGCCTGATCCAGAAATGTGATAGAGAAAATTCCAAACCAGGCATGAAAAACTGGTGAAGCTGTTGGAAACAGGATCTTTAATGGGCCGTGTAAGGTGATGTTAGTAGCAGGTAGTTTTAGCTGCCCTTCTCTACTCCCTCTCAGCTCTTCCCTCTGTACTGTGAACAAACTCTACCACTGCAGTCAGCACTTCACTCTGCCAAAATACAGCTTTAAATGAGTTTTCACAAGTCAATTCTAAAAGGCTTTATTATGGAAACAGTTCATGCCTTCAAGGAGTATATTTAGGTCTCATGAAAAATGCCAAGTTGCAAGCTCTGGAGGCAAATTCTAAATTTATAAACAAATCAGGCTGAAGTCATCCCAAAGTATCCTGTGTCTCCAAGAGCAGTGCTCAGCCTCCTGCTGCAGGAGATGGTGGCTGTGGTGCTGTCCTGCCATCCCAGCATTTGAGAATCACAGAATCCCTAAGGCTGGAAAACACCTCCGAGGTCACTGAGTCCAACCATTAACTCAGCACTGCCAGGTCCACTGTTAAACTGTAAAAGCCACATCTGCATGGTTTTTGAACACCTCCAGGGGTGGTGATTCCACCTGAGCAGCCTCTCCCTAACCACCCTTGCAGTGAAGAAATTCTTCCTAATATCCAATCTAAACCTGGCTTGGTGCAACCTGAGGCTGTTTCCTCTCGTCCTGTTCTTGTTAGCTGGGAGAAGTGACTGACCCCAGCTGGCTCCAGCCTCCTGTCAGGTACTGGAGTGGGCACTGGGGAGAGTGACTGAGGGCCAGGAAGCTGAAAAATGGACTGGGAAACCTTCCCTATGGGGACAGGGTGAGAAAATTAGGGATGTCCAGCCTGGAGAAGGTTGTGTGGAGACCCCACATCACCTTCCAGTGTCTGAAGGGGCTGCAAGGAAGCAGGGGAGGGACTCTGCATCAGGAACTGGAGTGACAGGACAAGGGGGAATGGCTTCACACTGACAGAGGGGAAATTTAGGTTCGGATTTTGAGAAGGAATTGTTCCCTGTGAGGGCGGTCAGGCCCTGGCACTGGGTGCCAGAGCAGCTGTGGCTGCCCCTGGATCCCTGGAAGGGTCCATGGCCAGGCTGGACACGACTTGGACGAACCTGGGATAGTGGAAGGTGTCCCTGCCCATGGCAAGGGGGCACCAGGTGATCTTTAAGGTCCCNGCTTGGCAGTAAGTAACGGAGAGTACCCCCCGCCCTGACCTCCGGCGCCGCCGCTCCCGGGGAGCTGGGAAGGGGGACCCCCGAGCGCTCCGGGATGCGCAGGGATGGGGGGATCTGAACGCTCAAGGGGGCTGCAGAAATCCTCAAGGGGGAGAGGGGTATCGAAAACCCGCCTGGGATCAGTGGGAGACGCGCCGTGTCCCCGTGTCCCGCTGCGTGTCCGCGGTGGTGGCGGTGCTGGTGGCACTCCCGGTGCTGCTGGTGACATTCCCGGTGGTGCTGGTGACATTCCCAGTCGTGTTGGTGGCATTCCCACCCGTGCTGGTGGCTCTCCCGGCGCCTTGAGATCCGCCGTGTTTGGGCTGACAGCGAGGGGTTTCAAGGCTGTTTGTGGGGTTTAGAGGGTGTTTGTGGCGTTTAAAGGCTGTTTGTGGGGTTTAGAGGCTGTTTGTGGGGTTTAAAGGGTGTTTGTGGGGTTTAGAGGTTATTTGTGGGGTTTAGAGGCTGTTTGTGGGGTTTAAAGGGTGTTTGTGGGGTGTCTGTGTAAGGCAAATGCTTTGGTGTAGTGAAGTGACATTGCCTGAACCCAAACCGAGCAGGGCAAGGCAGGAATTGTCCCCTTCCCACCNCGATCCCACGTCATTCTGTGACACCCCAGAGAGGGACACAGCGCTCAACGCCACCGAGGGCCAGAGGCTGACAACAGGGCTCCTGTCCCCGTGAAGCCGCCCAGGATCACCTCCGCCGCGGTGCTCTCGGTGCCCGGGCGGTGCCGTGAAGTGTCGCGGGTGGCGCCTGTCCCCTCCCCGGCCGTGGGGACACGGCCGCTCCCTCACTCCCTCAGCCGCGCGCGGCCTGCAGGGGGCGCTGCGCCCGCGGCGCACAGCNGGTGACATTCCCAGTCGTGTTGGTGGCATTCCCACCCGTGCTGGTGGCTCTCCCGGCGCCTTGAGATCCGCCGTGTTTGGGCTGACAGCGAGGGGTTTCAAGGCTGTTTGTGGGGTTTAGAGGCTGTTTGTGGGGTTTAAAGGGTGTTTGTGGGGTTTAGAGGTTATTTGTGGGGTTTAGAGGCTGTTTGTGGGGTTTAAAGGGTGTTTGTGGGGTGTCTGTGTAAGGCAAATGCTTTGGTGTAGTGAAGTGACATTGCCTGAACCCAAACCGAGCAGGGCAAGGCAGGAATTGTCCCCTTCCCACCGCCCCGGTGACATTGCTGATCTCCCCCGGTTTCAGGTCTGGAAAGCCGGGTGCAAGGATGGTGAAGCTGGGGAGTAATTTGAACGACAAGAACAACAAACCACCATCCAACGAAGATGGTTTTCAGACAGTTCCTTTGATCACGCCTTTGGAAGTAAATCACCTGCAGTTCCCGGCTCCGGAAAAGGTAAAACGAAATCAGAATGTGCTCCTGCATGGTTGCGGACACGTACGTGCCCCTCGCTTTTCACTGGGCTCTGGGAATTATGGCACGTTTATTCAATAAATAAAAAGGGGTTATCTTTCACTGTGTGTTTATCTGTTTTAAAATGGCAAATAAGCACGCAGCATTCCCTAAGTGCTCTCCCTTCTCAAAAAAGAACCCCGAATATTCCTAAATACAACTGGAAAAAAAAAAAAGCTTGGTGTGTTTCTCTCGCAAGCGCTGGAAAAACTGAGGAACAGTGTGCAATATGTTATTATCAATAAGATTAATGGCCTGCTTTGAGAGGAGGTAATGTGATAACTGCCGAAATAAACGGCTGTTTTAATTATCTCAGTTAAGCTCTGTTTTCTTCTCTGTGGCTTTGCAAAGCTGATTTGGGCACTGAGGATGCTGATTTCTCTGGGGACAGTGGCTGAGTTCCCGGGGGACAGCCCAGGGACTCGTTTGGCCCCGGGCAGGGGACATTGTTCTCCCCTGCCCTCTCAACTCTCTCACACCTGAATGCAGCACTAAAACGCCCTGGAATGTGCGATTGGCTGCGGGTTGTGTTGGGATTTTTTGGCTGCAGCGTGAACTAGGAAATCTTTTGTCTACATCCCTGTGGGGATGATGCATATCAGTATAACCTAGTGAGGACATGACGAGACTGTAAAAATCCGTATTCCCCAACAGCCCTCACCAAAACAAAGCCTGTCTGCAATGTAGTTCCCAGATACCACAGAGGTGGAGCCAGCCCACCCCAAAGTACAGACGGAATGATTAGATATCATTAGCAGGATAATGGAATAACAGCAAAATTAACACTGATGGTTACTGAACATATATCCTGCTTTTACCGTGGTACAAAATGAATTTTCCCTAAATACATTAGGAGAACATGGTGATGGATGTGATAGACCTGTCTAGGTAGACAAACCGTGTTTATTTTAGGATAGAGCTGAGTCAACTGCCTTGACATCCTGGGAACCAGAGCTGTGCCAGACAAAGGAACTGGTTCCATTCTCCACGTGCCTCATGGCAATCAGGAGCAACCTGACTGCATTCAGGAGAGTTCTGTGAATTGTTGTGAATCAGAGACTAAACCAGCCCTTATCTGTGACTCTGATAAATAAGATTAAGCAAAATAATTCGGGCAAAGCAATACGATTTATCATAAATGTCTGAAAAGCCCCGGGGGAAACTGTAGGTGTGTAAAAGTCGCTTCTTTGATGCCAGTACAAAGGGCTCGTTGAAATCACCCAGTGTCACATGACAACGTGGAATTTAAATGACTTGTGGAGCAGGTGGGACATGGATTACCCAACAAAGATCTTCCCAGGCTGATCAAGTGGTAACGAGTGTTCTCGGACCGCCACAGTTCCAGTTGCCTGTTGGTGAACAAACACTGGCATGGATCGGTGTGGTGTGATTCCTTGCTGATTTTTCTGTTTAAACATGCCCACATCAATAATTCACGTGTTGTTAGGTTACATTACCTTCATTAGCATATATTACTGCCAGTGCATCTACCAACATCCATATTTTTCTTTGCTGGAAAGTGTGGGATGTATCTCCGGGCGTGCTGAGCGTGATTCAGAACTCATTAGAGTCAGAGCTATTGATTTCTGCAGGCTGTGGTTCATCTCCCCCGTGCAGCAGGCCCGGAGTTAACGGGCTAGAAATCCCTTCACCATGAGGAGAAGTTATTTATGATAAAAGCAACATAATTCACGACCTGCTTGCTTTGCTCTCTGTAGAAGGGGCTCTGCTGGGGTGAGTTCACCCCGGGGCAGAGGAGCTGTTTAAAGAGCTGCTAATAAGGAGCTGAGCCTCAGGTGAAAAGCTTGGGCAGAGGTTAAGTGAGAGGGGCAGATTGCAGCTTTGTTCTTGAGAAAGCAAAGCTGCTGCTGAATTCAGGCAGGCTGTCCCCTTGAGGAGTGGACATGGACTTTAGGTCTTCCAGGGTATATTCTTGTTCGGACTTGCTTTGCTCTCAGGAGACTGGGTTAAGACAACACCTAAAATTGACTTTTCTCCCCATCCCTTCTTAAAACCTGCGAGCAGTTGATTTTTAGCCCGGGAGAATGAGATCATGAGGCAAGGTGCTTCCTGTGCCTCGTGCATGGGATGCTGCAGGAGCGAGCAGAGCCCGACGAGCCGCGGTGTGGGGTGTGAGGGACAGCTCCGGGGGTTCTCCAGCCTCGGGGCTTTCCTGCGATCCCGCTGCCAGCAGCCACAGGGAGGCAATGCTGCCGGCCAGCTCCAGCATCGCATCCTCGGCACTCCACAGACAGCCCCCTGTAAGTGAAACCTAAAAAAACCATCCAACCCTGCTAAGTATTCCCCTTTCTGGGTTTCTTTTCGCTGTCGTAAAGGATCTTCATTTAGGAAACTCTGAGCTTTTGACCTGCATCTAACCCAGGGGTCAGGGCAATCCAGAGTGCATCAAAACCAGGGCAGGGAGGTTTGGGTGCAGCTCAGGGCTCTGTCCGTGTTCTGTCTAGAGAGGAGGAGTAGTAACAGCTTTGGATAGTGATCCAAGTGTATACAAGGCTTGTGCTGGGCAGCCCAGCTGCTGTCCCTACAGTAATGCCTTCACCTGGTGTGTATTTGTAAGTTCTGTTCCTTTGTAGGCTTTTTGTTTCAGTTGAGTCTTAGGTACCTGCATGCAAGTTGAAGAACATCAAACCTGTTGTTTGTTGGATCCTTAAAAGCAACTCACAAAGCCTGTGGAATCTACAGACTGAAATTTGTGGTTTAAGGACCTTGAATTCCTGATTTTTTTCTTCATTTAAGGACATTTTTGTAGCTGAATCACTTTGAGAGTCACTCAAAGTGAGTCTCAGCATTAACCTATGTAGGTGTTTCACCAGAGCTTCCGTCATCTCTTGCCAAGCATCTTTTGTGTCTGGCTCCTCTGTCAGAGAAAGGATACGGAGATAGAATAGAAAAATGAGGCTTTTACTGATGTGATGTAAAGCCTGAAGTCCAGCTCTGTTCAGATAGTTCCTTGAAGAAATCATCTATGGGGTGAAAAAGGAAAGTTTCTAAAGGTGTGCTTAAATTTACTGTCTGTCCTTTTGGGGGTGCTTTCCTAACAGGCTTGTTCTCCAGAGCACAGAGCTTAGCAGCTCCCTCTGACTTCCACCTTGCTGCTGTTGGAAAAATGCAGGCAGGATTTCAGGAGGCTTCAATTTGGCAATCTTTTTTTTTCCTAAATTGCAGGCTACTGGAATGTCTTTTTCCTTCTCCCACCAAAGGAGGATGTCCCCTCCTCATGCTGCTCCTCCTGCAGCATCAGCATTCTCATCCTTCTGTCAGCACTTGTGTGGCTGCAGGGAGACAAATGGACCCAGGACAGGAATTGTCCCCCTAAGGTGCTAAGCCTGCTGTGCATTGAAATTTATTGACAATCTTCGAGCATTTCCCTTGTCCCCTGTTCCCTTGCTGGAGCAGAAGGCAGTCAGGTGCTCCTAAATCATTTTTGCATGGCCTTTTTGGTGAAATCCATCCATGTAACAGCAATAACAGCCCCATCAACAATGACAAGCCCTTGTCCTGGCTTTTTATGTCTCTGAATTTCATTTCTTCTGATTCAAAAAGAAAAAAAAAAAACAAAACACAAAAAAACCCCCAAACAAACAAACAAAAAAACCCCAAACCCAACAGACAACAGAATCTTTTATCTTTTAGGACCAAAGGGAAAAAGAGGAGCCATTGCCTTGTTTCCAAGGCATAGACAAACAGCTTCAGCTGTGGTTGTGTCCCTGCAATGATAATGCTGAAAGATGTGCAGCTTTTCAGGGACCATTCTGTTCACTGAAACGTTAAATGAAACCAACAGCTGGGGACCCCTTGGTCTCTTGGCTCACTTCAGTATAATCCAGCAGGAAATATTTATGTTCTGGCAGTAAAATCCTAATTTTACATAACACAGAAGTGCATGAAAGCTCTTGTCAGGCTGTAAAAAACATCCGGCACATCTTTGGTGGTGAAGGCTGCAGAAGGCTTATCATGTGGTCCATTGTTCTTTATTTTGAATGCATCAGGAGGCTCGAGAATTAATTTCTCTAGTGGCAAATCCCTGCCATCAGCCCAGGAAAAAAAAGAAAGAAAAAAAAAAGATGTAACATCTCTCTTCAAATGCTTTTCCCACCCTGTGCTCTTGCCCCTGGCCACATCCCTCTCTGAGTGGCTGAGGCCATGCCTTTACACAGAGTTCCTGGACATCAGGCTGGTCCCTGGCGTTCACAGCCTGTCCCTGTTGCTTTAGCAGAAAATAACGTTTGGTCCTGGCCAGCTGAGCAGGAATAATTGAGAGTAGCTGGATGAGTGCTCTTGTACCTCGGGGACTGCTTGGAGCCCTGTCCTGGATACCGGTGTCAGCCTGGAGCTGTCAGGGCAGCGCGGGCTGCTTGTGGGGAGCTGGGGCTGAGGCAGCTCAGCATTCCCGGCTGAGCATTCCTGGGAAGCTGCGGGAGCTCTGGATGAGCCGGGACAGGCGGCTCCTGCTCCTCTGCTGGTGGGATGGAGCAAATGGCAGAGGGAGGGCTGGGGCAGGGATAGCGATGAGGCAGGGGGAGGAAGGAAGAGGGAGGAGGAGGATGCAGAGAGAAAGAAAACATGGATAAAACAAAGGAAGGGAATAACAAAAACGAACAGGCTGTCTTGCCTTTCCCCATCCATTCCTTTCTCCACTTGGGATACTCTGCCTCATCCCCACAAATAGCAAAATCTGAGCCGCCTTCTCATCCCCCTCCTACACTGTGCAAATTCCTTTGTCCTCTGGATGTGTATTAGAAGTGAGCACCACCCCTGCTCATTAGGCTGCAATAAATCCTTGCAGCCTCGGGCAGAGCAGTGTTTAGGGAACCTCCTTGATGTTGTTTGCACGTTTTGGACAGCCCTGCTCGTGTCCTTGGCAGTTCCTGCTCCTGTTTGGATGTCACTCTGTGCTGGCCTTCCTCTCACGCACCAACCCCTCCACTAGGGCTGTGCACAGGCTGCTCGCAGGGACCTGGAGCAGCTTCCAGCAGCCTCCCATCATCCAGAGAATGTGCTGCTGCAGCAGAGCTTCATTCTGAGCATCCCAGGATTTGTGTAGCCTGGGCAGAAATCTCCCTCCTTAACTGCTCTGCCATCAGTGCCTGAATGAGGGGCTTTAAAGCTGCCTGGGTTTGTGAGCTCCATTACCTCTCTTAAGCCCAGCTATGTCTGCACTGCAATTCCTGGAGCTGCATCCTGCACGAACAGCAGGAATGGACTCAGGGATTGGCTGTTGGGCTATGGAGGCTTGGCTGAGCCTATTCTTTTTTCTACCATGAAAGCCCACTGCTGAGGGTGGAAGGGATTTCAGCAAGACTGTCAAGTGAACCCCACAGACCAGTTCCTTACTGGTCTGGAAAGGAGAACTGGGCAGGGATCTTGGTAAATCAGGGCAGCTGAAGGGAAATCAGTGGATTTCCTAATTCAGCCTGGCCAATTTGTGATTGATTCTTTTGTCTGCTTTGCTAAACACTGTCCTGGATGAACCTACTGAAATCAGTTTTTTTCACCCCACCTCCTGTGGGTTATGGGCACCCAGGGATTTGTAGGGACACTTGGCTGAATAAATTCTGAGCCACTTTTGTTCTTGGGGCTGTGCTTTGCCCTTCTCAGCTGCTTTCAGCTCCCAGTGCAGCCTTTGCATTCTGTGCTGCCTTTCACTGGTGATGCCAGGGCTGATTACATTTGCTGTCTTTGTCCTTTTGTGATGTTCCTTATGCCTGGAATATCCTCCTGGCACTGAGTCAGGAGACCACTTTTTTCCTACCACCCTCTGTGAAACTCATTTCCAGCACAACACCCATTAGATGAGCTGATACAGGGTAAAAAAATAGCAGAGTACTGACCCTGGCTTTCTCCAGGGACTATGGATTTGATCCAAGGCATCTTTTTCTTAAAATGTTCATATTTTTACTTTGTTTGCTGCTTGATATTTCAGGCACTTTATGTATTCACATAATGACTAGGATGTCATTACCTACATCCCAAATGCCAATTTTAATATCAGCCTTTGGGAAGTGTGCCTGCTGAGATGTGTCCATCCTGTAGATTTGGAAGCATAGCTGCCATTCTTGTAGGATGGGACATAGCCATAACCATTTGGGGAAGCTTTAAAGACCGAATTCCCTAAAAATCTGGGAATTTGCAGCTTGGGGATTGCCAGGTAATCTGAGATTTGTCCACTTTACCCAGTTTCTGGCAGTAGCCAGGGCAACAGTCAGGAGGAGGTACAGGAGATGCTGCATGGAGCTGCTCATGCCTATCAGTTTCATCCTAAGCCTGCAAGGCCAGTTGTGTTTTAAGCCCTGAAACATGATTTTCCCATCTCTTTTCCTCTATCTTTCAGTGCTAAGTATTCTAACTTCAGCTGCTGTTGGCAATGTGCACATCTCATTTGCTCTTTGGAGCTGGCTCTGTGTGAGGATTAAGATGGAGAATTATGTGTGCAGGTGGTGGATTGTGGCCATTGCTTGGCTTGGAGCACACGAGGGGAGAACCTGCCCCAGGCCCAGCAGGTTTAGTGCCAGCTTTAGGCTGGGGGCACCTTCTGCTGTCACCTGGCCCCTGCTGCACCCTGAGGTCCTGCTCATGCTGATGCTTTTTTGGGTAACAAAGGCAAAGGAAACCACGACATTGGTGCCAGTGAGAAGTTGGTATTTTCCCTTCTGTTTCTGCAAGGCATTGGGAAAAGGTGTGGAAAGGATGGAAGCTGAGTCTCATTTTCATTTAAAAGTGAGCCTGACTAATCCGCCTGGAAACGGGTGGGGGTGTTACAACCATTTTGTGGGACTACAGAGTCCAGCTTTGAACTTGGAGGGAACCTTTCTCCTTGGTAGCAGCAACACATTTTGTTTATCGCTTCTGTCAATCTGACAGCTACTCCGACTGAGAGACTCTTCATTATTAATAATCCCAGGAAGTAGTATTTTAAATTTTTATGGTTTGCACTTTGCAGCACCTGAACCACAATATATTACATGCACCGTGGCAGTGGAGTGGGAATTACAGCAGGGCTGCATGTCCTTTTCCAAATGAATAATTTAAAGTTTTCACAATGCCAGTTATGTTAAATATTATTACTCATTTCTTCAGGGAAAACCATAGAGCTCAAACGCAAATATAAAGTGGCAATAAATGATGTTACATTTAGCCAGTTGGAGACAAGGCTCAGAATTCATATCAGTTCATTTTCTGAAACACTTACTTCATCCCTTTGCTGGAAAATCCTTTTCAAGGTTTCATGCTTAATGGGATATTTTTCAATTTGTCACATTTCACATCTACTCTGCTCCTTCCTCCTCACAGCAAATGCTTTTAATATAGCCCACTTGGTTAGAAGCTTGCTTTCTTTCCCTTTCAGCAGCCCAAATCCCTGGATTTCCCAGCACTCTTCCACTGTTTACCTTCTCAAGGTTGTCAATGATGGATTTCCTGCTGCTGTAGGCAGACTCTCATCTGTTGTTTCTCACCTCAGCACACCTATAATTTTCCAAAGCATCACTACAGAGAGGGTGCATGGTCCTGCATCCATTAAAGCTGAGGAAAGATTTCCTATTGATCCCAGTCGTGGCACTGGCATTAAGTCTGGAATAAAAAGAGCATTTAGGTTTGGGACTCAATAAATGTATTAGCAAACAGCATCATTAGAAACATCTTGTGTGGAGCAAGGTGATGAATGTGACTCCTGGTCCTGTTGTGGTGGGGTTTCACAATTTCCTCAGGCCATTCCCTGCAGGCTGCTCTGAGCTCTTCAGAAGTGTTTGAGGGACTGGAATGAGGAACCAGAAGCTCCAAGGAAGAGAACAGAATGTCAAAACCTTTCCAGACACGGAATGTTACTGCATCTGCTGGCCTGGGATGGCTGAGGGGAACAATTCTGCAGAGAGCTGCTATTTTCCATAGGTTGTCTGACTGCCTTCCCACCCCATCATCCTTTGCTAGCCCCCAATCCCAAAAATGTGATGTTTATATGGAGACTCTGCTGGAGCTGCCATTCTCCCTCGTTAATGAAAGTCTGAGAAAACAGTGCATTGTAAGCAGTGAGCCAACCATGCTGAGAGCTCCTGACTCAGCCACGAGTGGGACTCAGCACATTACTGAGATTCTTTTTGTGTCCTTTTTCTCTGCTCCTGCATGAGTAATATGGCATGCTGGGGTCATGCTGTGTGCAGAGCCCCTGAGCAACTGATGAAGAATTCCCCAGGATCTCCAAGCACCCGTGTTGGAGCTGGCTGTGGGAAGGAGCCTGAAGCCAGCTCCCGTAGGCCAAAGCCCTTAAATGCACACTTAACTTGAAATATCCGGCTCATCCCGCTGATGTTAATAGGACTATTGCATGCTTAAGTGCTTTGCTGAATTCGTGGTTAATTAGCTCAAGTTCTAAACAAACCCGGTTAAGGAGAAGCTGCAAGGACTGCAGTGTGGGTTCCCATAAGATGTGATTTTTTGCTGGTCCATGGAAGCCCTTTTCCCTCCTCTCATATTCTCACAATCTGCAAGCCCCATCTAGGAAGCAGCTTTCAAAGAACAGCTTTATTTTGGATGTAAAATGAAGAAAGTCCCAGGTAATTTGTTGATGTCCCCTTTACTGCATATGCAAGAACAGCTCAGCTTGAAGGTGATGTATCTCTGGGAAACGGTGTGAAAACTTTAAGAACAGATCACAGGAGCAAGATAATCTGCAGGGAGACTCCCTGAGCTAAATCCATCTGGAAGTTCCCCCTTAGAGCAGCTCTTTTCCATCGTGCCAACATCCCAGAGGAGGGAAGGAGGAGATGGCATTTCTTTCCCTTCGGTTTCCTTGGAATTACAGCCTCCCCAGGACCCCAGTTTCCCCGATTTCAATCGAGAGCAATTCCCAAGCCAGCACCGCTGCAGAACAGCCAGGGAGAGGGGATGGGGCTGGTTCTGTCGGGCTGTAATAAAGGCAGAGCTCTGCCAGGAAAGCTGCCGTGGTGTGAGATGGATATTCCTTGTTTGCATGGGAGCAGCGGGGTCTGGGCTGGCTGCAGCTGCTCGGGGGCAGCCGCTGATAAACGAGCGCTGATCATTGCCCCGGCTGCCGAGTCAGGAGGCTTTTATTACTCCAAGTTCAGCAGCAATTTCGGTAGAATTTCTGGAAGACTTCACTGCCAGGAATTTTTTTTTTTCTCGCTGACAAAATGGAAAAAGAAGGTGAAAAAGGAGTGATGGCAGGGAATGGGGGAAGGCAAATCTTTCCCACCCAACTCAAATCGGAAAGCTGGAAAATGAAAACAGAAAAAGAAGAAAAAGAAAAAAAACAAAAACAACCTAAAAATGCAGAAAGGTTTCTTTAGAAGATCGATTACTCCTTTTCTAAATTTGCACTTTTAACTCTGCAAGAGTGGGATCCATGCTCAGGCTGATTTATTTAGCCTGTGGGGGACTGAGCAAGAAGGAGCTCTGTTCTTCTCAATGTACACCCCATGTCCTCAGCAAAATCGCATTTTTATCATTGCTGCCACGATATTGAATGGTCCCCCCCACTGCAGGTTTTTGGTTTTCTGTTTGACCTTTGTCATTTGATTTCTGTGCTCTCCTCTAAAAAGGAGACTTCACTGCCTGCCCTTTCTGCTGCTGAGTAATTCCAGCGGGTGTCTGACAAAGACACTTCTGGAGAGCAGGTTTTTAACTTCTGCCTGCTAAAAGCCCTTTAGCAAAGGTGCTTCTTCCCTTTTCTACCAAAGCTTTTTGATTCCTCTGCAAAACACTGCCCGGGGTGACTGGCTCTGTGCACACTCATTTCAATGCTGGCACAGTCAGCAAATTGTGTTTCAAGTACCTTCTGATCTGGCTGGGGCCTGAGCTTGCTTATTTATTCCCAGATGTGACAGAATTGCTGCTGGACCTGAATCTGATCCCTGGTGAAGGAAGGGCTCTCTGGGTTCATTTTCAGACTCTGTATCCCTGCAGACAGCGTGATTCAAACTTTCCTGCTTATTGATGCAAACAGTTAAAAAATAGCCATAACAAAATTGGTGTTGATGATGAAGAAAATTAAATTATAGCTAGAAACAAGGAACGTTTTTAATTTTATTTTCTTATATTCTGCCTTCATGGTCTTTCATTAAGACCCAGCATTCTAGTTTATGGAAAAGCTCTCATATAAATTTAAATAAATTGTCTGCAGCTAAGATTTATATCAAGCAGGAAGCATGAATTTGGGAGAATTGGATATTGTCTGAAAACAGAAAAAGAGCAATTTCTAAACACTGGCTGGCAGGTGCTGCTGGCTGATGCTCTATAATTTACTGTACTGGGTTTACAAAAGGCCAGGGAGAAGACTGAAGGCTGGCCAGCTGTACTGGGTGCATTTGCCTCCTTTTGAGGGAGAAAATGAGGTTATTGCTTGTTTGGAGCTCAGAGCTGACCTGGGCCACTTTGTCTTGGCTGCAAAGGGAGCTTTGCTTTATTTTGCCCACAATGTGCTGGGCAGAGTGGGCAAAATGGGGTTTGATTCAACAGTGGGTTCAGAGCAGGTCAGGATTCACCCCAAACCTGCCCAGGCTTGTCCCCGTTGGTCATTTCCCCTCTTCTGTGTTGCATCATCACAAATCCTGAGCTCCCAACTGCTCCTAGAAATGTATTTGAGTGGCTTTTTGTCCCTTCTTCTCACCAAGTATTAATATTGCAAATGCTCCTGTAATAAATACTGTTGAGAGGGATTTGCTGGAGGATGTAAATATTCATCAGTCTTTAATGATTTGCATTTGAATCCAGAAAATTGGCTTATGACTCCTCACTGCTTTTCTCTCTCTCTCATTTCCACATGCATTAAATGCAGGAGGATTAAATACCTGGGGTTCTCTTTGGTCCAAAGCAGACTTTGCTGTCTCCATTTGGAAATAAGTCCTTGATTAGCTGGGAACTCAACCTTGTGCATCACTTAATCTGTTCCAATCCTTCACCACGGTTTTGTTTCTAACTAAGAGCTTTAGGATCACTCTTGTCACTTTGCTCTGGAGCAGCCTCCACTCCTGGAGTTTTTCACTTCCACCAGGCTGCAGCTCAGAATGCGGAGCTAAAAAGTGGAAGGGTCTTCTGCACTGGTGTAAACCACCTCATTTGGTAAGATTAGTAGGACCTGGATTAATCAGACACAGATCTTAGGGGAAAAGCCAAGGTGGTAATACAAAATAAATATTGATCATTTGGAGCCTCTGAATGAACGAGACACCAAATGGCCTAAATTTAAATTGGCTTCAGCAGAACTTGTTTGGACAGAGCTTTTAATTAGTGAGGCTCTTCTTTAGGATGGGCTGTTCTTCTGCCTGTTGAGCATGATATAAAAATTAAATACTCCTAAGCAAAAGTGGGTGTCAAACATTTTGCTGTTAGCTATTTTAAGGCTCAGTGTGATAAGCTCACTGTCCTAGTTCTTTGTATCTGGAGATTTATCTGCATCTCTTATTCCTGAGGGGGTGATGGTTTGTGTTCATTTATGGTGCTTGTGTAGGTCCAGGGGATGGTTTATATAGAAAAGCTTTGATAACAACTCAAAAATCTCTGTTGTGGGCAGAAGCCTTAAAAGCGTTGTTATTTTCCAGGTAATTGTGAAAACAAGAACAGAATATCAGCCTGACCAGAAGAACAAAGGAAAACTCAGAGTGCCCAAAATTGCTGAATTCACAGTCAGTTTCACTGATGGGGTAACAGAAAGACTAAAGGTAAGAAATGGTTCTTCTGCTGCCTTCTGATGCAAATGCCATTCATTTTAAAATAACTGAATCAAAGTGACAGGAAAGACATAACAAATTTAACACTTCACTCATCACCAGGGTCAAAAAGAGGTTTATCTGCATGAGTGTCAAGAGTTTTTTTAGGACAGGCATGAAAATACCTCCTTAGCTACATCTAAAGTACGAAATGCTTTTCTTTCCCAAGAAAATGGTGAAAATATATTCCAGCCCAAATTGAAAATAAACCAAGTTTGAATCCTTTTTCTTCTCAAACACTGGTGTTTAAAAAGAATTTTTAAAAATCCCAGTGAAGATTGGTTGAACCATTTTGTTTAGCCTGTTAAAATGCTTTTCGTCTCATAGCCAGACAACCCTTTTTACATTTAAAATACTTTGTTATAATTATTATACTACTACAGATTAAAAACTACTTCAAGATGCACAGAAAAGAAGGTATTAGAGAAGTATCCAAGCATATCCTGTCCTGTAAGCAGTTTTGCTCCACAGGAATTGGAACTTTCTGATGGAAAATGTTTCCTTGGGAAATTTTCAACAGGCTCTACTCAAACATGGAAAGAAACTCATGAATTATTGAGTGCTGCCGGTTCCTGTTGACTGCAGCACATTAGAATGGCTCAGTTCCTCCTAAAATGAGACTCCAAATGTGTAGCTGCCAGTTTTTCCTCCCTTTTCACTGGGAAGACCTGGTGCTTTTTCTAAACCACAGAGCATGGCAGTGATAGAAATGTGAGATCTGATTGCTCATTTTCAAAGTCAGAGGAAATATCAATGATTTTGAGTAGAAGACAGAAAAAGTGGGCAGTGCCTGGTGACATTCCTGCTCCTTCCAAAACATAATTTATTCTTAGAAGTTGTGGGAATAAACATTGATGGTTCTTGGCTGGTTTTTGGGGTTTTTTTTTCAGTGGACATCACAGTTGGATCTAAAATTTCTTACCTGCTGTTGATACTTACTGAATTCTTCCCTGAGCTTATTGTGTGTAGTAACTATTTACCTCCAGTAGTAACTCTCTATTGTACCAGAGTAAAGTGAATTAACCATGGTTAAATCCCAGTCTTGGAAACCACAGCAGACATTTCCAGTGTCGCACACAAATCAGAACCCGACACGATGTGCCTGAGAAGCAGCAATAAATTTAGAGTCCCCTGCACTGATGTTTTGGCTTTAACCTGCAGCAAATGGCTTTGTTGGTGCTGTAAATGCTGGTGCCTCACTGGGTATTTAACACTCAGTCCTGCAGCCCTGAAGGGTGTGAAAGGCAGAGTAAAACCAGGAAAGGTCTGGCTTTGTTATTTTCAAAAAGCACTCAAGAACATCTTACACACCGAGTTAATATATAGATCATGGATAATCCTATTTCATCTACTCCTTCTACCGAGTATCTTGTTTTTCCTATTCAAATTCCCAACTTGCTGTTGCATTCAAGCCTCTCCTTTCATGCATTTTTTCCTCTTCCCATCCTGTTTTTGGTGCAGTTTTCCCATCACTCACAGCTCCAGCTGGGAGCCCTGGCAGAGGTGGGAGCTGGGCCTCTTTCTATAGAGCCTGGCAGCATCACAGTTTCATTTTTGAGCTATTTCCTTTCCCTAAAATCCATATGATTTTCATTCTCTGCTCTTCAATGTCAACTTATTCTTCAGACAGCCTCTACTCTAATACTGGATAAGACTCTAAGCCTCTCCCTGCCTGCTTTTCATAAAGCTTCCATGTATCCCATTAAATTTGTAGTATTATTTCCTGACAAAATGAGCTGAGATAATAGCTAATATTTATTACCTTTTGTACTTTTTATTGCACCACATTTTTGTCCCAGTGCATATTTTTAGTGAAGTTATTAAAAAGCCTACCCTCTGGTTATAAGCTGCCCTATTATCTGGTACTGATGAAATCATCTTACATTTGTTTTTTTTTTTTTTTTTTTTTTAGAGGAAATCACAGTAAATACTTA
>VXAX01006966.1:181433-199026 GCA_013399835.1 Leptocoma aspasia
TTTGTTCTGATGAAATCATTTTTCATTTTTTTTTTTTTTTTTTTTTTTGTAAGAGGAAATCACAGTAAATACTTAACTTTTATGATCTCAGTTTGGCTACATTTTTTAAAGCTTCAAAAAAGATGATATAACTGTGATCATCATCATTCTCTTTTGCCCTTTTGAGGGTGGAAAAGCCCTCCCAGACCATGGAGTCCCAGCTGTGCCCCATCCCCACCTTGTCCCCAGCCCAGAGCTCTCAGTGCCACCTCCAGCCCTTCCTGGGACACTCCAGGGATGGGGATCCAAACCTCCCTGGGCAGTTCCAGTGCCTGAGCACCCTTTCCATGGGGAAATTCCTGCTGCTGTCCAACCTGAGCCTCCCCGGCCCAGCCTGAGGCCATTCCCTCCTGTCCTGGGGCTGGCTGCTTCGGAAAAGAGGCTGCAATTCTGTGATTTTGGGCTACAGAAGAGCAGGAAGTCTGGAAAAAGTTTTGAGACCACGTGAACCTGCCAGCCAAGTCCACAGATGCCCTTTTCCATGCCTTTGGGTATCTTTTATTGAAGAAACTAATGAATTATTAGACAACTTTCTCACATGAACAAGCCCAAGCCAGAATTTAAGCTTATGCTTGCATATTTTTCATCCATCCAGAATAGCCCAGATCTGAGCTCTTTAATTATCATAAAGAAGAGACTGTCCCTAGGCAACGGTTCTTATTTCACACCAGCTCTTCCAGGAATCTGAGCTAGCTCCTGCCTCTTGTCACATCCCCTAACAGATGAGATTGTGATTCTCTCCAGCTCAGCACAGTGTCCTGCAAGTTTGACCAATTAGGCTGATTCTTCAGCTGCATGAGTCAGCCCATACCTCCTTTATAAGACTGTTGAAATAGTTGTGTGTAGATGGGTTATGAGAAAATGATGTTAAAATAACCTTATGGTTGAGCCATCCATACAGAAAAGGAATTTCTTTTCTCGTTTTACTCCTCCACAGAGAAGCAAAGAGAATATTTTTCTAGGCTGGCAGGCAGTGATTTATAGACCTTGCCTTCTCCAGACTGCTTGTACCTTTGGAGTGTGTTCCTCTAGGAAGTTTTGAGCTGCAGAGATGTTGTTTTGCAGTAGCTCTGTGAGCTGAGGTTTCCCAGGCTGAGGGGGAAGGGTGGCTGCTGTTTGCCTTTCATTTGCAGTGCTTTGAAGGGAGCTCCTGTTCCTGGGCTTTGCCATCCTGTGACAACACTGAGGTGCCTTAGGGAGGGTTTGTAAATGTGTCTCTGATTCCTCTGGGCGGTGACAGCTCTAACCCTCTGCATCTGAGGCTTCCTGCTCCTTCTCACCGGTGATACCCCATATTACAGCTTAATCTTGTTGTTTAAGAACAATCTCTCATATGTGAGTAATCTTCCTGCCCTTTTTCTATCAGTACTGAAAAGAGATTGAATCCCTTTTGCTTTTTTAGCAGATTCCCCACCAAATGAAGTCTTGTTACTTCTGGAGACCAGGGTTTCCAGTGACTCCTTTTCTCTTCCAACCAGTGCAGATAGCACAGAAATCATCCAGCAGCACTGATTTATTTAGATAGCACCACTGGAGTGGCCTTTCTGTGCAGGCTCACAGAGCATTGGGTGAACACCTGGAACTGCTGGCCCCTTACTGGTTTTACACAAACTGGTCTCTTTGTTACACCAGTCTGAGCCCTTTCTCACCACTGCCATGGAACTATCAATTATTTTCAGGAAGGTAATGATTTATTGTCTATTAGCTGGGTGATAGTTACCTCCCATAGTTACCTGACTTCTCAAGTCTTCTACAGTTCTTTCCTTTTCATGGATTAGTTACTTTAAAAAGTTTATGTTTTCAGAGTTGGAATAATTAAACTCAGTACTTGTCTTTAACAGAACAAGTTGGGAGTGGGTGTACGGGGGAGAAGTTGAGATATTGAAGATGTTTTTTGCAAGCAATTTATCTACCTGGAGAAATCATCTGCAAGTATTGATGAAGACTGGGAACTTCATTCTTCTTGCTGCAATTTGGCAAGATGCATTTTCAGAGTCACTGGCTGTGTCATCTGTCCCTGTTGAGTGTGCAATGACAATTCTTATCATTAGACCACCCCTCTCCTCCCTCCACCCTGAAGCTGCTCTGACACACACAGATCCAGGGACCAGTGGATGTAATTATTGCCCACACTTTTCATCAGGTCCTTAAGATCTAGTGGAACCCATTCAAGTGCTTCTGTTGTTGAAATGCTCATGCTGGAACAGTTCTTTTCCTCTGACTCAATGTGAAAGATTTAGAACAAAATGCCTTTGTCTCCAGCCACACCCTACAAAACAGACCATGATACAAGAATTGTTCATAATCAAACCCAAGCCAATATCTGAAATGCTTGGCTCCTAATTAGGAAATTTTTTTCCGGGCCAGGGAATAATTTCCTGTTGGTAACAGCTTTGCTAAATGGAAAGATGCTCCCCTGGTTCTCCCACTGGAAGGTGAGCCATCATATCCCCAGGGAATTCACATTTTGCTGCACACATGGAGCCCCAAATGTGCCATTCCTGCTCCCCCTTCCCAAACTTCCCACCCATGCCATGGATCCTGCAGACTCCTCCTGGGATGTTCTCCTTTCACCGGTGGCTGTTACTTTATGCTGATAGCTCTTCCTCTAACCTGCAAAGAAATCCCAGAAAAACGGCTGGGGCTTTTCATTGTACCCATTCATAGGTAAATACATTTTAAAGTCTCCTTTAATTGTTGAGTTCCCACGGGGCAGGAGTAACTCCTGGTGAAAGGACTCTTCTGCTTTTTAATCCTATCAGTAGCAGCGGTACCATGGCAACTGCCACATCCCATCGGTTATCGGAGCGGCCGCTGGAGGATCCCATTACCCTGACTAATGGGAGCGGTGCTCCGGGGCTGTACACAGGGACTTCTCCCTCTGCTGGGAATTGCTGCTGGGGCTCACACGCTGTTGTCAGGATCCAGGAGAAGAAGGGACAAAGCAGAGGAAAAGCAGAAATGTGGCAGGCACGGGGGAGCAGCCGCTGGCACCAGCAGCAGGGCTGGAACCGGGCTTTTCTCTGCAACCCTGCACTCACAGAGGGCTTGGGGAGGTGTCAGTAGGAAGGGGTTGAGTTCAGTCCCCAGGGACTGACTTGGAGGAACATCCCCTCCCTTTGGGAGCTCCCAGCTGTCCCCAGGCAATCTCCTTACCCTGTGGATGCAGTGGGCAAGTTCCTGCAGGGGTGTCAGGCAGCTCTCACTGCACCCAAGTGTTCTCCAGACTGCTGGATGATTTGAGTGTGGAGCCAAAGCTGCCTCTTTGGAGGCTGAATATTTTCCAGTGCAATGCAGAAGGTCACAGTCCTCTTTTCCCAAAAAAACCAACCCCTTCCCAGCCCTGCCTGGCCTTGATGCAAAACCCACACCTGTGTGGCTTCAGGCTCTCACTCGTGGTGTGCATGCAAGCAGGTGAGAAATGGTGCTCCTCATCTTTCTGCCTGAGCTCAGAAATCTTCCTTCCGAGGATTTCTGAGAAGAGGACAGGTCCCATCTGTCCCAGTGGCTCTCCCAGGCTGCATGAGGCAGATTGATGGAGCTCTTTGTGATCATCAGTGACAATCAGGAGCTGTGAGGATGAACTGAGTGGGGATTTGTGGCTCAGCTGCCAGGGAACAGATCTGTCTGATCACAGCCCCAGGTATTGCTATAAACCCTGCAAGGTTTCCCCTGGCTGGGTAGGAGTCTGGGGCTTTTGTAAGAACTCCCAGCTAATTCCTTAATTTTTTTGGTACAGGCAAGGGCCCAAAAATGTCACGTCCATGTCTAAAACACGCAAGAAAAATCTATTTTGACTTAACTAGAATGCTCTCTACTGGCTTAGGGACCACTTAACAAAGCAAAGGAAAAAGCCCAATTTTTTTTTAATAGGAAATGGACCATTCCTTACAGTGCATTCTTGTTTTATGTTAGTTTTGCACACATAGATACTCTTTCACAAAGTCAGGAAAAGCCTTTCCACACTATTTATTTTTACCATCTGTGAGCACTAACAGAGTAATCAGCTGAAAAGATTTTGTTCAGTTTTGGGTTTTTTTTCATTTAGCTGATTTTTGGAGAGAAGAAAAAGTGAATTGTTAGGCAGAAAATCTCTAAAAGTGGAAGTCACAGAGAATATTCACATGCCTAAATTTTTGTGGGGTACACCTGCTGAAAGTTCATTCTTCAAACCAGGATATATTGAAGGAAAAAAGATTTACAGAGCAGAAAGCTCAACTGACCCTTGACTTTGGAGCAAAATGCTTGAAAATATTTCCATAAGCAACCACGTGGAGATAGCCCTGGTGCTAATTCCAGGATGTAATTTCAGTTCCCATTGGGCCTGGAGGATTTCTTACACTGCATCTCTGTCTCTAACACCACTGTGCACTTACCTCTGCCACCCCACAGGAAATCTGCATGTTGGGTAATTTTCCTGCCAGCATTCGAGGTGAAATGAAAGATATTTAATGCTGGTGTGGCCACTGTAGCAAAAGAGACCGAGCAGGATGGAGGAGCAGGAAAGAATTTTCAGCTGAGTGAAACCAAAGCTCAGTTATTGCCTGTTGGGAAGTGCATTTGGAGTCTTGTAGCCAGACCACTGAATGCTAAAAAAATAATATTAGTCAAGTGTTGGATTTTGTCCTTTTGTGATCTAGAGATGGGGTAACTGAGAGGCGTTTTAAAAACTTTTTATCCTATTTTTAGTTTTATATGAAGGGTGAGATAACACAGATGTTATAATTCATGATATCACAATCAGAAGCCAACTATTTCTTAATTACAAAACACTATAAGCAAGACAATAAGATAGATGTTACAATTTATGCTATGACAATTAGAAGTTAACTATTTTTTAATTACAAAATACTGTAAGCACTTTGTGGCTTATTAGTTTTTTGTTATACTATGCTGTAGATGTTTTAAAGCTAATTACTTAAAACTACCCTTTGTAGGTCCTATTACAGTGTATTTTTTATTGTTCTATTCTCTAAAGTTCTATTTCTCTATTCTTCTATAGTTCTATTTCTCTAAAGTATCTAGTCTTATTTGCAAAGCTATTCTTTGAAACTTTTTTCTACCTCTATTTCTCTCTCAACAATATCTGTCTTATCCTATAGTATTTCCAAGTTAATATTTCTTATCTCAAACTTTACATACTAATCTATACTATGTGAGCTTTTTGTCAAGCTCTTAAGAACTTTCTACAAATCCTTTTCCCACAATCAAGGAAGTGCAAAGCTTCAGTGCCACAAATTTCTCCTTGCAATGTTTCCCTCTCTGCAAAGCAGCCCGGGCTGTGATTGAATGTTCAGCAGAGCTGAGCTGCCTCTTGTTGGTACTTGCAGATGTGTTAAAGCCTGTTGGGTTGGATCCACAGCTAATGGAACTGGCCTCGTGCCTTTGGAGGCAGCATAATCACCTCGATTACTCATTTCTGTTGTTTGCTTTTAAAAGAGTAGCTCTTGTAAGTCATTTGCAGCAATAAAGCCTCATCTTTCTAATTCAAAATGGAAAGGCTTTTAATTCTTAAGTTACCCAGGGGACGCTTTGCTCACCAAGTCCTCACTTTGTTCTCCTATAAAGCACCCACATAATAAGTTTTTAAGGAGAAATGGGTGTACTGGACCATGAATGCAGAAATATTATTTCCTACTCATGATGGGAGACATAAATGCTGAAATACAGGTGAATTTGTTGCCCTTCTTGAATGAACAAACTCCAGACTGTTATTTTCTTCAGGCACAAGAGTGCACTGAACAGAGGTGCTGCAATTCATGCAAGCCTGACCTTTGGAAGAAGGTAATTTCACAAAGCAAATGCACCTCAGCTTTTCCCTAGAGCCAGCCTGATCCTTGGCTGTGGCATGGTGGTGGCTTTGGGTGGTTTTGCCTCAGAAAAAGGCAAGATTTGGGGAATTTAGATGTTTGCAGCTTCGGGTGGCTCTCGCTGGAGCTGTCTGAGTGGGGAGTGAGCTCTGGAGCTGGGTCTGGTGTCAGGAAAAGGCAGTAGCAGAGCAGGGAACACAACCTGCACTCCCAGGTGTTTTCCATGAGCTAATCCCTGAATCCATTCTTGCTCAGGGCTCCCAAAGCTTCCCCTGCACCAAACCCAACATCAGGGAGGGGTGAGAGGGGACGATTTTGCATTCATGGAACTGCAGAGGTTGAGTCTTGGCAGGCAAAGGGCAGGCAAGGAGACAGTTTATTGATGACTTGATTTATCTTGTGTTCTGTTAATGCATTTTAAAAGGGCCTGTGATGAACTGAGGCATCCATTGCCATGTCCCAGGTGGAGTGACCAGAGGAAATGTCACAGCCAAGGCTCTGCCAGGGCAGCAGGGAAGGACTGCACGGCAGGAAGGCTTGGAGAGGATGTTTCTGTCTGCTGCAGTCCCACTAATTGAAAAAACACCTCAAATTAGGGATCTGGAAGGAAGCCTCTTCCAGCATTGCTCAGCTCCTGAAATGGGCTGCCAGGTGTTCTCAGGATGTGGCTTTGGGAAGAAAAGCTCTTTTCTGAGCAGTTCTTGAGCCACCCCACTTGTTTAATTTGGGGGTCTGCTCGATTTCTTTTGGAGGTAACAGACACGGAATCATTGAATGGCCTGGGCTGGGAGGGACCTGAAAGATCACCTGGTTCCGGTGGGGAAGGCTTCTGACAATTAAAAAAGAAAGAAAATATTCCTATAGGAGGAGGGGAAAAACACCTTTAAAAACCTGTCTGGTCTGCCAAAATGGCCATGTATTTATTTGTTGTTCCTAGAAACAGCATCACCCCATCTCACTATACCTGCCTGCTTGATGAAGGAATGTTTTATGGCATTAAAGAGCAGAAAAGAGAAAGCAGACCCAACAGAGCTTTTTATTTACTTAAATGGAAATTCACTGATATTCATTGGTGAAGCAGCCTTATTTAAAATGGCATTTAGAATTTCCATAAGGAACGGGGGCTTGGAAACGGAGCCATGAATTTTCCATCCAAGGGGTTTGACTTGGCACAGGGAGATGTCACACAGCCCACAGCTGGCACCAGACACTGTTAAAAAGATCTGAGGCTATTAGTGCCTAAACAGCCACTAGAAATTATATTACATGATGGAGACTGGCTAATATAATTGAGCCAGCTAGTTATTGTGTGCATAATGTAATTATTTGACAAATTGCTTAGAAACACGGTGTGCTCCTTCCACACTCGTGCTGCTCTCACAGCTTTAGGAGAGGCAGAGCAGAGGAATTGCTGGTGGCTATCCTGGAAAAGAGATGTTTCTTTTTAAGATTTGCAGACTTGGAGAGGTTCTCTGGTGTTGTCACAGTGGGCTGCAAGGTGTGCAGAGATGGGTGGAGCCCAGGGGGACATGGCTGGGAGGGGAAATTGGCTCAGAGACAGCCAGTGGTGTTTCAAGTGGCCTCTTCTGAGGCTTTGGGGTACTTGGATGAATGAGCCTCTCTGTACTCTGAGTGTTTTGGGCTTTGATTGCTGCCCTGTGTGGGCTGAAAGGAATCCATGGAATAGTGGAGCAGAGAATCCCAGAATGGTTTGGCTTGGAAGGAATCTTAAAGCTCATCCAGTGCCACACCTGCCATGGCAGGGACACCTCCCACTGTCCCAGGCTGCTCCCAGCCCTGTCCAGCCTGGCCTGGGACACTGCCAGGGATCCAGGGGCAGCCACAGCTGCTCTGGGCACCTGTGCCAGGGCCTGCCCACCCTCACAGTATTTTTTTTTCCTACTATCCAATCCAACCCTACTCTCTGTCAGTGTGAAGCCATTCCCCCTTGTCCTGTCACTCCAGGCCCTTGCAAAGTCTCTCTCCATTGTCCTTGCAGCTTCTCCAGGCACTGTGAGGCCACAGTTGTGTCACCCCAAAGCTTCTCCTCTCCAGGCTGAACAATCCCAGCTCTCCCAGCAGAGCTGCTCCATCCCTCTGCCCATCCTGGTGCCTCCTCTGGGTCTCTCCAGCAGCTCCAGGTCCTTGCTGTGCTGGCCCAGGGCTGGGGCAGCTCTGCAGGGGGGTCTCACCTGAGCAGGGCACACGGGCAGAATCCCAACCCCTCTCCTGCTGCCCGCTGGGGATCAGCCCAGGAGCAGATGGGAGAAGTTTCTGGCCCCCAGGATGATCCCATCCTCATCTGTTCTCATGAGAACTGGGACCAGATTGGTTTATGGTTATGAAATGTAAGTTAAAGGACCAAAAAATCCCATGCACCTCAAAACTTCCTTAAGAAACCTCGCAGCACTAAGGAGTATTTTCCCATAGCCCTGAAAATGTAAAGACATGACTAAGGACATTTTCCTCTTACAAAGCACCTCCTGAACAATGCTTCTTAAGAATCTGGACACCATCTGGAATAAAGCTGTGCTGTAATAATAAAGAACAAATCCTACATCTTCTTGAGCAGTACTAAGCAAATCTGAAGACCCAATTGTGTCACTTTTTTTTTTGCAGTTAGCCTTTCAAAATTTCCGAGGCAAAGCTGTTGCCAGAAGATCAGCAAAATCAGCAACTTATTACAAAAATATTTTTAACTGTGGGGAGTGAAATGTCATTTTTGAAGAAGTGCAGTCAGATCATTTTCACTGCCAGGGTGGATCAGGGTGTCTGGGTGCTGGGCAAGGCACCAAAACAGTTCTTTGACAGAGTTTGGACAGTGGGGCAGCTCTTCCTGATGTGTTTGGGGGTCCCTCACCCCTGCTTGATCCATCTCAGTGTCCTGTCAGCCTGTGGCCCCCTCCCTGCCAACACAGCAGAGTTCCCTTGCAATAACAACCTGGATTTGGGTGCTTTGCACTTGGATTCCATCCTGGAATACACAGAAGCTGCCAGGATAGCTGGATCCAGGAGCTCCTGATCCTTCAGCTGTACCTTCCATGTGGAAATCTGTCAATTTTCCATCTCATTATCAGCTGGAAGAAGTTATGGCATGGAGGGGAAAAAAACTGCCCTCCTGAATTTTTCATTGTCAAGCAGAAATCCTTATAATGGATTCAGGAGTGCATGGATGTATTTGGATGCCCTCAGATGATTTTGTGATTTTTTTTCTGCAAGTTAACTGGGTTGTCAGGGATTGATGGGTTTTCAGGTGTAATGGAATTGCCATAAACTGTAGGAAAAGCTTTGCTGCCTCTCCAAGCACAGCTCTTAAGCTCCTCTCTGAAATAACCTTGACGGAATTTCTGCCAGTTTTGTTCATAACAAATTTTGCCTCGTTCTTTCTTCTACCAAGAGAAGAATTAAAACCAAGAGAACTTTTTGGCCGAATTGCCTATTAAAGGTCACAAAATTTCTCAATACCCAGCAACACTGAAGGTATCTGGTAGAACCAGACATGGCAGCAGCAGTGGGATCCTTTCCTGATAAACTGGAATTTTGAGAAGAGGCTGAGAAGAGTGTAGGAACAAAAACAGGCAGCAGAGGCTTCTGAGGTCCATAATTCACATTACAGCTGCAGAGAGTAGGAAAATGGTGCAGGATTTCATAGGGATTTTTCTGTGATAAATGATCTTTATCTCTTCTCTGGGCCTGGCTGCTTTTCCTGTAGGCAGCAAGGCTTTTCTTGGTTGGCATCTTCTTGGCTCTGCTCCTGGTTTATGTGTATCAGCAGGGAGAAAAGTGTCCAGAGTCAAACACTGATTTACCAGGTCTAGAAATAAAATCATGCCTGGTATCTAAGAAGTGCCACCCACGCTGAAAGAGGGGAAATTATGTTGGATTTTGGCAAGAAATTCTTCCTTGTGGGGGTGGGAAGGCCTTGGGAGAAGCTGTGGCTGCCCCTGGATCCCTGGCAGTGCCCAAGGCCAGGTTGGATGGGCTTGGAGCAGCCTGGGACAGTGGAAGGTGTCCCTGCCATGGAATGAGATGATCTTTAAGGTCCCTTCCAAGCCAAGCCATTCCATGGTTATATATTATATGAATAAGGAATAAAACTGTAAAAACCTTGCCATGGAAAAAGCTGTTAAATTAATGCCCCGCTGTTTGGATGTGCCATTGTTCTCTGGTTGCCTTTTAAAAAAGGCTTTGTACTGGAGTGAGAGAGGTAAAAAGGGAATTTTTGATGAAAAAGGAGATCCTGGGCAGCTGATGAAATCAAAGAGAGCAGGGAGGATGCTTCCATGGGCTGCATGAAAGCCAGGATAGCTGGAACAGCACTGCAATTAAACATCCTCTGCCTGGCACAAAACCTGCTGGCACCTGATGTCCTGCTGCCTGATGAGCATGGATCCTTCCATTCATCCATGCTGTGTGAAAATGCAAAAAATGTTCTTTATCTCTGGGAAAAGGGGGGAACCACCCCAAGTGTGCTGCTGTTGATGGGAGCTTGACATCATCCCTCATGGATGTTAAGTGCCTCTTCCCACATTTTTTGGAGGATGGGGGGAGTGTTTTGGTGTGGTAATGATGTTCTCTCTCCTCTGTTCCCTCTTAAGGGAACCTTTGAGAATCATGTGAGATTTTGAGGAGAGGGCAGGCAAATCCCCCCCTTCTTTCACCCACTCAAGCAGTCACATGTGACAGATTCATGCCTGCAGCACTTCTAGGTTTTATCTGCTCACTAAATTTTATTTCCCCTCTGTGAGTGTTTATATTGCTTAGAGACTGCCAAGGTTCGTGTTAATCATAAAAAAAAAAGTGGAGGTTTATTAGGTATTGCAGCTCTGTGATTCTTTGGTGTTTGAATGTTAATGAAGCTTTGTATGCTCTGGAGTAGTTGGAGAGGTGGATCTTAGCTCTGGCATGGCAGAATATCCAGGGGTGGATTTTTCTTCCCTTTCCTTTGGGTTTTAACATCTTCCATGACATTTCATCTGGAGCAATTTCCCACCATTTATCAGCAGGTGTAATATTGTCACACCAATTCTGGGAGTGCAGGAAAGGCAGGAGGGTGAGAAGGGGCTCAGTTACACCCTGGAGGGAGGGGAGAGCTCAGCACAGGGACCTGCTCCTGGGCCATAATTAGCTGGGTGTCAGCACTTGGCCAGAGCAGAGGGGAATTTGTTATTTTTAGGGACTCAGTGGGCAGATAAGAGGAAAGAACCCCTCAAATTTCAGTTCTAATGGGTATTTCCATAGGCTGTGCATGCATGTGGGGCTTAGCAGAAGAGCCATGAAGAGACATTTATTCTCACTCCAGACAGCTCAGTTCTTTCTTCTTCTGAAGGCTGAGTTTCTTTTCTCATTGTACATTTAATTTGGGGCAGAGTAGCCAAACTGGAGAGCTGAGCATTTCTTATTTTTGAATCTCTAGCCAGGGCTGCCCCTCAGCATTGGCTTTGGTAGAACAAGATGTACATCTTGCTCTAGTGCTTTCAAATTAACCTCAAAGGACACTTGTGTCATTGTCATCGTGGGTTTAGTACCTACACTGGGATTAGAGGAAATAGCAGGCCTAGCCGGCTCCCTTTTTAAATGAGGAGGAGTTGATGGACATGTGTTCCACAGGGGAAAATGCTCTTCCACACTGACCTGTCATCAGGATTGTGGTGGCTCTTTATGGGGAGGGATCTGTTTTTCCCAGGTCTCCTGCTGGAGAAAGCAGAGCATATTTAATCCAGGAAGTCTCTGGTTTTTACTGTTTCAAAGGGACTTAATTTTTTTTTCATGTGTAATACAACTTCTTTTGGGGACACAAATCACGTCAAATTCCATTTGCATCTGCCTTGCATCCAGCTGAGCCTTTATCACCATGAAAAGGGACAGGCTCCCCCAGGCTGGGAACCCAAGGGCTGCCATAAAGCTGCTCTGAAATATTTCTGTTCACCCCTCTGAGGGGGCACTGGGTGGATCCCAAATGTTCTTGCTCAGACTGGTGCAGTTCATACAACTGCACTCCTTTTGTGCCAGATCCCTGCCCAGCCCTCCAGGGCTCCCTGACTGGGTTCTCCTAGATCCAGCACTAAGTGCTGCTCCCTCTGGTGCTGCCTTGGGCTTCATTGAGTCATTTTGCAGCAGATGAGGCCCCAAGGAGAGGCTGATCCAAGCAGGAACATTAAAAGGCAGGTTGGGGCTTCAGTGAACTCTTTGTCCTTGGCAAAGCCTCCTAGCCCCAGTGTCACCTTTTTACATTTTATTCTAAAATATTCTGATTTAACAATGAATTCAGGAATCTCTCCTGCTAGGTGATTTCTCCACAGCTCTCTTGCCTGAGTTTTGGGTGTGATGAGTAAGATTTGACACCAAGGATAGAAATTTATTTTCATTCTTTTGTCTTAACCACCAGAATTGTAGCTCTGGATCTTGCAGGAGTAATCCCAGTGTGCTGTGTAGGAGCAGCCTCACCAGGCAGTTCATCCTTCTGGGGGATTGCTGGGAAGGCTTTTCCTGCCCTGCCAGCAATTCCAGTGGCCCCTGGAGTCCCTGCAGGATTGCAAATCTCACTGCTCCCAGAGTTGCAGCTGCTGGAACGATTGAAGGGGAGAATCAGAGCAGATTTCAATGTGAACCAATATTAAGCAATTAATAATATTTACTGATATGATATTACTAATATTACATAACATTTCTGTTGTAAAAATAAAATTATATCTACTAATTCTGAGCTATAACCAGCTTGCTGTTTATTAGCTGCTGTTCCTGACCAGCCTGTCCCCTCTGCTCCAGGAATTATCAGTGTTTTCCCACTTTCTAGCGTCAACTCTCCTGTAAGTTAAATCTGCTATAGATAGATAGGATGCAGAGATCCTGCAAAATCCTGGTGCAGCCAGCTCTGATTTAGGCACTTGGAATCCAGAGCCATTTATGCTGCATTTGTGGAATTATGGGACCAAGAAAGCTTTGGGAAAGGGGAGGATGGGAGTGTTTTACAGCTCAGTCCTTGAGGAATAGACAGCTCAGCAAAATCAATGATCAGAGCCTCAGTCCAGACATGGAGTAAGGACAGAAAACTTGCTGTTGGATGAACTATTTTGGAGGGACCTGGAAAAGCTGGAGAGAAGGGAGCTCCAGCAAAGAAACAGAACAGTGCAGCAGGGGGACCTGCTGGGCAGTGAGGAGAGGGGCAAGATTTGAGCCCCAGAGAGGGAATTGTGTCTGGTACCTCCAGCACCAGCACCTGCTCTTGGACGTGCTGTGGGACTTTGTCAGTAGTCAGGATATTGTCCTTTTACAGCCTGGAGAAATAGAGAAGGATCCCCGTCCTCCTGCAGGACACAATTTGTCCTGGGGGAATTGCCCAGGAGGCACAGAGGGATGTCAGCTACAAATACCTCACTGCTCCTCCTGCTTCTGCTCCCAGAAAAGTGGGATCTGCCCTGGTAACAGGGCACTTTATCCACACACATCAGACCTGGAATGTGGATTCTGGCTGCTGCTGGCTCCTGCTGGGCCGGAGCTGAGAGCAGGGAACACAAAGGCTCCAAGAACACCAAATACTACAGCAAAATCTATACATTTCCAAGGGGTTAAGCATAGGAATGTTGAAAGTCCATGGGGGGATGGGAATGATGTGGGAATCCAGGATATTGGATCCAGCATTCAGTCAATTACCATGCTTAGTTAAGTAGTGCACGGTGGAGTGAAGGCTGCAGTCTGTTAGAATGTCTGTTCCTATAAGTCATTTAATTATGAGGTTGCTCATATGCCATTTTAACATATGTACAGTAACATTATCCCTCTTTTCTAGGTCACCATCCTCATAAGCCTGGCTCTTGCATTCCTTGCCTGCATAGTGTTCCTTGTGGTGTACAAAGCCTTCACTTACGACCACAGTTGCCCAGATGGATTTGTTTATAAGGTAAGGAACTTCAGAAGGATGAATTGCCTGAGCTAATGACAGGCTCTAATTGCCTGCATGGTTACAGCCCAGGCTGCCTTTTTTTTTTTTTTTTGACCAGGCCAAACAGAACATTTGGCAGGAATGTGTTGAAATGGAAAAAGTGTTCTGGGAAATGTGGACGTGCATCTGACTCCATCAGCTACTGTTACAGTGTAATTGTTGGGATTAGCATTTGGTGAACACTACAGACAGATGTTCAGCAGCAATCCCTCATATTTGTGAATGGATTTATTGCAGCTGGGATCCTGCATTTGCTTCCCACACTCCCAAGTAACTGGTGTTTACTGGCATACATTGTAATGCAGAGCAAACTGCTGCAGTGCTGACACTGTCCTTTGTGAAAGAAATCCAAATTTGCCCAAGCAGTTCACTTCTAGGTGCTCTTGAACCTCTATAAAGAACAAAACCATGTAACAATTGCTAAACCCAGTGATTTTATACTGAATATTCACAGAAGTGTTTGCCTGGTCTGCTGAGATAAAAAAATACATTTTGCAGAATAATTCACCGACTTCTCACTGTGAATAAGCTCATAAATTCACAGGAGTCTCGACCACACTGCAGATAATATGTGAGCTGGAAAATAGACTAAAATGTTGGTGTATCCATCACTGTGAATTATTTTTTTAGGTTACATAAAAAGGGAGAATTGGGATTGTTCAGACTGGAAAAGAAAAGGCTTTGGGGGGACCTAATTGTGGCCTCCAGTACCTGAAGGAGCTACAAGAAAGATGGAGAGAGACTTTACAAGGGCCTGGAGTGCCAGGACAAGGGGGAATGGCTTCAAAGTGACAGAGAGAAGATTTAGTTGGATATTGGGAAGAAATCCTTCCCTGTGAGGGTGGGCAGTTGTGTCTGTCCCTGGATCCTTGGCAGTGTCCAAAGCCAGGCTGGACAGGTCTTGGAGCACCCTGGGATAGTGGAAGGTGTCCCTGCCCATGACAGGGGCTTGGAATGAGATGAGCTTTGATGTCCCTTCATAGAGTCACAAATTCCAGAATCAAATCCCAACCTGACCGTGTGAAAAGCGCTGACCTTTGGGCTGTGCCTGCTGCCATCCCCAGCCAGGAGCTCATCCCACAGGTCAGGGTAACACTCTCTAAAGGGCAGCACAAAGCAGCTGCTGCTGCCTCTGCCTGTCCCCTGCCTGGCTGGGGACTCATTCTGGCCTGGGCCCAGCAGGTGAGCAGAGCTGCTGAGCCAGCCCAGCCCCGCTCCCATCCCGGATCTCAGATCTGCTGCTCGGGGTTGCCAATAGCAACAGGTTTGGAAGGCCAGGCCCGGCTCGGTGCAGTCCCAGGGCACTGAGAAGCAGCTGCAGGAATTGAGTGCAAACAGGAACCCCGCGGCATCATCACTCTGCTTCTCTTGCTTTCCCCTCCCAGCACAAGCGCTGCATCCCCGCCTCGCTGGACGCCTACTACTCGGCACAGGATTCCAACTCCCGGGGCCGGTTCTACACCGTCATCAGCCACTACAGCATGGCCAAGCAGACCAGCTCCCGGGCCGTGTCCCCCTGGCTGCCCTCGGGCTCCGCCAGCCACGACAACAAGGCTGCCAAGACAGAAGGTCATTAAAGGGAACGAGCGGGAGGGCGGGGCGACAACACCTGAGCGTGCCCTGCTCCCAGCGGGGCAGGAGGGAACCGACCCAAGTGCAGGATCAGCTTCATGGATATTTCTTTTTGTGCGTTGTTCTCGTTGATTTGTAACCGAGTCGAGCTCTTGTACAAAGGCATGTTTGATGTTGACTGTACCTTAACGATGTAAAAATATTTTTAAATCATTGCTTAACTATTTGTTAGAAAAATAAATTAAAAAACAAAAAAAGCAAGTTGGTAAACAGCCAGAGAGGATAAAAGCAGCAAAGAGAATCCCACCAAGTTTTGTCAGTGCTGGAAAGCTGTGACAGAGGCTCCACATACAGTGAAGGAAGAGCTGGAATCCTTTCAAGAGGGGTAGAGAGAACCTGGTACAAAGACATTGTGGTGCTGTTTGGTTTGCCCAAAGGGGAGATATTTCACTGTCAGATTGAATCCAGTGTCAGTGTTCACTCACTGATAGAGAAGTAAAAGCATCCCCTCCTTCCCCAGACATGCCCACGTGCAAACACAAACCCTGCACAGTGCCCCAAGGAAATCAGAAAGTTCCTGGCATTCCTGATGAGCCACCAGAGTGCTGCTGGTCCTGGCCAGGCTCTGAGCTGAAATCCAGGCTGCTGCTTGGAGATGGAGCAGATGGGAGCAGACAGAGGCTGCTGTACTGAAATCTTGAATAAGCTTTGGAGCACAGGTCTCAGAGTCAGGAGTTCGGGACTCTACTTCTGCTTCTGGCATAGATTCCCTGCATGAGCTTTGGCAATTTCCATGAGGCTTCATCCTTTGGGACCTCTCTCCTGAGGGTCACCAAAACTCAAAGAAATGCCATTATGATCAGAAGAGCGTCTCAAAAATGCTGATAGTATTGAGCCTCTAACTTCAGCCCCTAATTTTCCCATGAAATGGGATGCTCCTGCTTCCCTCCTTCAGCTTCAGCTCCTTCAGCATTTCCTGTCATTCCAGGTCACTAGAGAGAGGTACAAATCAAATCTCTGCTTGCAAACCCAAGCTTAATCCAGTCCTGCCCAGAGTAACACATCCTCTCCCCACAAATGGCCCTTGAGATTAGTGCAGGATTTACAAACCCCCCAAGGATTCTCTTTTTTCAGAGCTGCAAGAGCAGGGAGAGCTGAGCAGCAGGAGCAGAGTGCACAGGCAGGGCAAAGTTCACCTTGGACTGAGCTGCTTTTTCAGATTTTTGGCTAGACTGGGATGGAAATTAGGAGCTGGCCCCTTCTTCCCTCGCATTGGGCAGTTTTGTCCTCCATGTCAGAGACCCTGGGCAGTGTGTGAGGGCAGAACTGCTCAGTCCTGCAGGCATCATGATAAATAACTGTATAGTGTAGCTAAAACTGTAGTGCCAAACGCCATCGTCTGACTCCCTGTCCTCCCTCCCCTTTCCACCTGTAAATTCATTTCTCACTCAAAATGTACAAACCACCCCCTCCACCAACAACCCCAACTCCAGCAAAACCACTGAACAGTTTATAATTTTGTGGTGTATTTTTTGTCAGTAGGTAGCAGAGACTGAAGTATTTTTTGGTGTAATTCTTGAACTTTTCTGACGGGATTAAAATAAAGTTCGATGTGACTGAGAGTGGCTCCCGTGGGTTTTCTTGCAGGTGGTGGGTGGGATTTGTGTGGTGCTGCCAGGCAGAGGCTGCACCTTGCAGCAGCCCCAGGGTGACTCTGGATTTCAGGAGGCATTTCCAGAGCTTCCCGTTTTCCCCTTTTAATGCCTTGTTTTTATTCCTTATGTTCTCACCCATTTCCAATAGGAAAATAGAAATTAAACTGCAGCTCATCTTCTACTGCATTACAGTGGACCTCCATTCCCATTTTAATGGGAATTCCTTCCCATTTTAAAACCAATGGATTAGAGGAACTTTTCCTGGCAGCAATGTCTCCCTTACCATCTTTTCCTGATGCCAGCATTCCTTGGAATGGGGGGGTTAAAGGAAATCCAGCTGGCAAACCAAGGGCCACAGCTGAACTTTGGGAAAGTTGAGCTCTGTACCCAAACTCCACAGCTTGATTTGTAACAAACCCACAGCTGTATTCATCTCACATGCTTCAGAAAGCAGATTGTGTTGCCTCAAATCCTTCAGCTCTTTGAAATGGAATGATAGCCTGGCATTAAATTGACTCATTCCCAAAGGCTAAAGAACATTTTATAAAACCTTTGGATAGCTTTCCTTCCCAAAA
>VXAX01006966.1:199096-241161 GCA_013399835.1 Leptocoma aspasia
AAAAAACCTTTGGAGTGATTCCCCCCCAAAAAAAAAAAAAAAAAAAAAAAAAAAAAAGTGTATTCAGAGTTGGGAAATTGAGCTACCACAGGAGAGAAACTACTCTGGTGTTAGAGGTCAGCACTGAGTACTTGTGAAATATATTGAAAGGATCCAGTGCTGTGCAGGATTGAGTCACAGGATAATTTAACCATGCAATTCTATTGCCAGTTTCCCAGTAATACTCTGTGTGTTTACTTGAATCAGAAAAACCCAGGAATCAAATCACTTGAATTAAAAGGGTTCTAGCTATTACTAGATAAGTGAGTCAGTGGGGATAACCATTCCTATTTAATAAGGGAAAGATCAAAATCTGTATAGAGCAGAATAAATAAAAAAAAAAAAAACAACAACCAAGAAAGACTCAGTGGGAAAGTAAAAGAAACCAAACAATTCAACTCCTGCTGCAAGTTCCACCACTGTGAATATTGTTATCACAGCTTCTGTGCAAGCTGCAGTTGAGCTCCCAAGATTCAGCCACGTATTTTAATCACAGGAACAGGGGGAAAATTGGAATTGTAGTGCATCATCTTATTATTTCAGTCTTTAAAAGCCTCCTTCAAGGTTGATAGTGAGTTTTCAGCTCTGATTAACAAGCGTGTTGGTGCCAGCCTGGGCTCATCAGGGCTGTGGGCTCTCTGTGCAGCCTGAAGCTCTCGAGGAGCTCAATGTTCTCCTGAGCTGTGCCTGGCTGAGGGCTTGGGCTCAGCCCTGGGTGATCTGAGGAACAAGAGTCCTCTCTGTGCCTCTCCCAACATTTCTGTGCTGGCCAAGTCCATCAGCTCCAGCTCCCCACTCTGTGCCTGACCCTGCTGCAGCAGGAATCTCTTTGGGTGATCTTCTCCCTTATGGCAGAGTTGAACTCCCCCCAGAACTCCCCTGTGGGCCCCTGGGGCTGGAGGAGTTGTCAGTCCTGCAGGGATGGGCTGTTTGTCTGCCCCACTGCAGGAAGGGTGGAAGGAGAACTGGCAGCACAGGGATGAGCTCAGCTGGGACCAGGGACCAGGGCATGCTGGGCAGGCAGCAATCCTGGGGAACAGCGGGCAGGACAGGCGGGAAAAAATAACTCCAGCAAAAGTGTGGTGATGGCATGGTGGGAACTCAGCTGAGCCCAGCCCTGGAAAGAGAAGGGAAGGAAGAAACTGTGGCTGTTGGAGCTTGAGAAAGATGGAGAGGAAGAGAAAAAGAGATTGGCACCAGCCAAGGCGTGGAAGCAGGAGCTGCTTTTCTGCTGTAACCCCATGAATCCCTGCATCCTCCTCACCTGATGGAGCCTGTCTTGTTTTGGAAAAGCCTCTCCAAACATCTGCAGTGCCCTGAGGGGAATCATTCCAGCACTGACTCCAATCCTCTTGGACTGCCCGCAAAACCAGGGCAAGAAAAAGAGGTGCCCACAGGGCTGGCAGGGACAGTGGCACAAACAGCTGAGCTGTGTCTGTCCAGGGTCTTGGCGGTGACTTTGTGCTTTGCATTCCAGAGACAGCTCAAGAGATCAGAAAAGGAACAGTCCCTGTCCCTTTGCATGTGATTTTTTATTCCCTTTATCCTCCCCCGTGCTTGCCAGCTGTTTCTGGTTTGTAATAATACCTCCAGTGATAAGTGTAAGGGTCGTGCACTGAGCTGTCTACAATCACATTTTATACGATTAGTCAGGGGTTTTTAAAGCACCCTAATTATTACAGTCAAACCGGATTAAGCCATTCCTCTAATAGATTTTCAGTTCCTGTAAAATAGGCCAGGGAAAATGACTTACGGGAGGAGATGGGGGAAGGAAAGGTTCCTTCCTTCCTTCCATCCCTTTGGCCTTTGATTTTTTAAAATGCCAGCAGTGGCAGGGGCACCACAGGGATCCCACTGGGAGCACTGGGGCAGGAGTGCCCAGCAGGGTTGGGGTCTGTGGCACTCAGTTCCCCTCCTCACCTGCACTGGTGCCCTTTGAGGGGCAAAAGGGGTCAAATCTTTTTGATTTAAAATGTTTCTTCACCGGGGAGGGTGGATGACAAGTCATTTGAGAGGTTGTGGGTTGCTTCCTCGTGGGAAATAATCCACAGGAAGCCCAGGAAGGTGGGAAGTGCAGCTGAACTGCTGTCGCTGGGGAAGGCTGGGCAGGATTAGTGCAGGATTTGCCCAGCAGCAGGCAGATGGGGATGGGGAAAAGCAGAGAGAGAGGACATGGAAAAGCCTCTTAGCAGCAGGGTACACAGCTCATCCTGGCACAGCCCTGCCCCAGCGGGATCTCCTGGTCCTGATCCCACTGCGGGGCAGGATCTGTGTGCTGGGTGTGCTGCCTCCACCCAGGGCTGCCCACAGGACAGAAACAGCAGCCCCTGACACACTGACCCACACTGACCCAGAGTGGGAGCCCCACTGGGGTGAGCGGGAGTGGGAACCTGCAAACAGAGCAGCCCCTAAGAAAAAATTGACCCCACATGGACAGGTTTGGACAAATCACCTGTGGAGGCTTCCCGAGGCATCAGCGAGGGATGGTGACATTGTCCCTCGCTGCTCCCTGTCCCTCCATCCTCACAGGCTGTGCAAGGACAGCGTTCTCCAGCTCAAGTGCCCAGAACCAGCCCCTCACAGTCCCTGGGGCTAGCAGGAGCCACCCTGCTGGGGCTGAGCAAGCCCTGGAGCCCAAGCTCTGTGCCAGAGGCTGCTGCAGTGGCAGCACAGAGCAAACCCCAGGGAGGATTTCCTGGGGCCGATGGGGAGATGCCAGCAGCAGCTCCAGCAGATCCCAGCCCCTGGTGCAGGCAGAGGTGGCACTGCACGGCCTCCACCTGTGCCATGTGCCTGCTGCTCAGTGTGTGCCTCCCCATGGCCTTGCAGCCCCAAAATCCAAGCTCCCAAGCCTTGCAGGCACCAAATTCTTCCTCCACACTCTGCTCTGCAGGGCTGGGGGTGACCCCAGCTCACCTGGAGCAGAGCCAGCCCAGGCCACGAGCTGTCCCTGTCACCTGGGTGGCAGCAGCAGCTCGGGGCTCTGCTAAACCCTCCCTGCCAGCCCCTCAGCCGTGGCCACGTTTTGGTGCTGGGTAAATTGATTTCTGTGTATATTTTGTATGCCAGGTTATTACAATTACTCTTCAGGATCCTTTGGGATGAAAGGCTATAATAGAGATGAAAGCTCATTAACAATAAATATAAAGGGTCACAACTCCCTATAAAAATGTATTAGAAACAGATTTTAGTTTGGAAATGTAAATATAGCATTTGGCAGCAGTCCGGACTGGCTGGTCTGGTGTGCAAGAGAGCTTAATCCACTGGGAAGATGGGGCTACTTTTATAGCAGAATTACTGGGTGAATTATGGAGTTTTGGCTTACTGGAAAAACAACTTCTGCCTACCATCAATAAAAAAAAGGAATTGTTGTAGTGGGGAGGAAGAAGATTTCTCCTGCTAAAAATAGGATTTTTGTGGTAGAGCTGAAGAATCTTGGGGAATTTACAAGGATAAATGCTGAGAAAAAAAAAATAAAGGTGAAGGGAATTTTGAAATGATTGTGGTAGGAATGAAAGTACCTAAACAGTGAGAAAAACCCACCTTTTTTTTTCAGATATGTTTTCATAAATTCGTATATGAAAGGGAAGCTGAACGTGGCTTTTCCCAAAAACATTTGAAGCACCAACATTCCCAACAGTTTTTGCCTTTACCTTGAGGGAATTGCAGCTGCCTCACCCACCCAGGGGTGTAAATGAGCCACGTCCCCCCTGGTGCTGCTGGTGACCTGAGCCTGGGGGTGCCAGGGCTGTTCCTGTATTCCTGCCATGGGGGGGGGATCCATGGGGAATCTGAGCAGGGATTTGGGGACAAGGGTTGGAGCAGAGCTCAAACACAGCCTGGACTGGCAGGTGCCAAAGGCTCCGAGCAGGTTTCAGGTGGCACAAACTCATTGGAGCAGATTTTTAGTGCCTGGAGTGAAGGGAATTCCAGAGGACCCAATTTTCCCCATCAGGCTGAAGGTCTGGAGGAGCCCAACAGAGGGAGAGAAGTGGGTTTGGGGTTTTTGCAGAGGAAAAGGCTCTGCCAGCAGCAGAGGGGCTCCAGCTCAGCTGACTCAGGCTCAGGTCACCGAGGTGCTGCAGTCACTTCATGTTTAAAGATGCAGCATTCCCTCCTTGCTCCATGTCATCCCTTGAGAATGCATTTTTCTGGTGGTTTTGATCAATTGGCATAATCACTGAGACCTTCAGATGAGTAATTAAGATGTTAAAGTCTTTGGCTCATACAAATTGCATTAATCTGTGCACGCTCTCACCCCTCCCTGCAGCCCACCCCATGATCTGCTCCCTCTGTGCCTTGGCCATGCCTAAAAAAACACCAATGAAGCTTTTTCTTAAAATAAAAACCAACTAAGACATGTCACTTTAACCTCCCCAAGGTAAATAAACAAAGAAGAGGAGAAAAATCTATTCCATGCCTTGCTCAGCTCTGGGTTTGTTGCTTTTCCCTGCTGTATCCAATCTGCACAGCACAGCCATGACTGCCTGTGAAAAAGGCTCTTCAGCCCTTTTATTTCCAGTGAAATTTTGGCATTACATGACGGAGAAGCTGTTGATTTTTGTGTGGGAACAGAATGCCAGAATCCCAGAATGGTTTGGGGTGGGCAGGGACACCTTCCACTCTCCCAGATTGCCCCAGGCCCTGTCCATCCTGGCCTTGGACACTTCCAGGGATGGGGCAGGGGATTGTTCTGGGGAAATCCACATATTTTGTATAAATATATTCATACATCTCTATCTATCCCATTATTAAACTGATTAAATAGAATCTCCCTCCTTCCCTTTCTCCCTCCCTTTAAAGTGTGCACATATTGGAAAAAAAGGCTCTGTAGTGCTCAGAGTGCTGGATTTCCTAACTCCATCTCCAACCCCAGCACAAGCAGCCCTCAGGGAGATCCATGAGCAAACCCCACAGCTCCAGGGGGGAAGAAAGGCTGTCCTGGGAACCTGTGGTTAAATCTGCCTCAGTTCTGCCAGAGCTAATCAAATTGTACCTGGGGGAACTCTTTAAAATTGACATGAGACAGCAAAATGCAGGAGGGTGGAGGTAGAGGGGGAAATTCATTGGGTAGGAAGAGAAGGAGTGGGACTGGAGAACGGCCAGGGTGGTGTTTGGAGCTTCACATCTCAGAGTGTTGGTCAGCCCAGCCTGAGCAGGGATGACAGAGCAGGGCAGCCCTGCCTGGGTGTGAAATCTGGGAGCAGCCCCCCTTCCCAGAGCTCCCCATGAAGGAGAAGGATGGGGAAATCCATAGTCAGGAAGAAATCTAACAATTATTAAAGACATAATTAAAGACATCCTGTCCCACCCAACCCCCTGCCTTTATTTGGGCGCTGTTTGGGCTCCCAGGCTGTGAGGCTCCCAGGAGCACAGCCCATGGAATTCCTCTGGAATTCCATCCAGCACAGAGGCTGCCACAGCCACCTCAGCACGGGGACCAGGGCATGGACCCAGGCACACATTTGGGTCTGCTGCGTTGGCATTTAATCCCAGGTTTGGATCCAGGTTTGGATTCAGCCCTGGATTCTGCCTTTTGGAAGAGGTTCTCTCAGTCCTTAAGCCGGCACAAGTTCACAAATCCTGAAATTTGGGACAAAAAGATGCCGAGCTGTGAGCGAGCCACCAGGAATGCTGATGACCCCACAGATTTTGTTGGGTGGCTCTTTGAGTCAGATTTTCTGGCTCCCCTGGGATTACAGACATTTTGATGATGTTGGACTCATTTTTGGTGGTTTTTTCCCCCCTTTTTCCTCTTTTTTTTTTCCCTGAATGATACTTCTCTGTGCTGCTCAGAGCAGGGCAGGGAGGGGTCCCTTGCAGCGCACTGAAGTGACACGAGCTTGAGCTTTGGTGCCCATTTAAAATCAACCAGTGCCAATAAACCCCCAGAACGCACCGAGGGTGCTTTCACCTGGATGTGCCGAGGGTAATTTCACCGCTCCCAGGAGGGAGGATCTCGCTGTAATCACTTGTGCAGGGACTACACAAGACAACCTAATTACCTTCAGGGAGAGCATTTCGCAGGCTGTAATTGGGCACAAGGATGGGAGGGAGGGAGGGAGCTGCTGCGGGGAGGTGCTGCTCTGGCATCCCTGATTGCCTGGGATGCGGCTTTTGCTGGGGAATTGCCTGCTGAGAGGAATAAACCCGGTTTTAGGAAAGCAGCCTGATGCCACAGTCCTTCCTGGCGAAGAAACACACCTGGAGGTTAAAGGGAAAGGTCGGGGCTGGTGATGCCGGAGGGATTGCTGCTCCCAGGGGTTGAAAGAGCCTTTGGAAGGGCTGGTTTGGGAGCAGGAGCAGGAGAGGGTGGCTGGCACAGCCCCTCTATCCACAGCAGTTGCCTCCAGAGGCTGCCAGCAGGGGACAGAAAATTTCATTTTAAATTCTATTTCTTTGGCCTATTTGAAGACCACTCACTTCAGCTTCCACTGGAAAGAGGAACGCTGGAATTGAGATTAAATGCTCCGTCTGTTTTGGTTTATTTTCTTTCTCTTCCTTTTCTTTCCAGTTTATTTTCCTCCCCCGCTGCTGCACGGTTCCACTTGCTCTGACAGAAATCACTTCTGCCTTCCCCTTGTTTTGTAAAGTCTGCTCTTCCTCCTCTCCCTGGATCAGGATTTAAAATCAGCCCAAGGAGCAGAAGGCAAAGAGCCCCTTTCAGTCCCAAGCCCTTCTGGCCACTGATTGCTTTAGACACACAGGAATGAAAAAACACAAACTCAGCATCTGGGTCTGCTCCAAATCCTCCTTCAGAGACTCCCAGGATGGTTTGGGTTGGAAGAGATCTCAAACCTCATCCTGTGCCACCCTCCAGGGTCACCTTCCACTGTCCCAGGCTGCTCCCAGCCCTGTCCAAGCTGGCCTTGGGCACTGCCAGGGATCCAGGGGCAGCCACAGCTGCTCTGGGAATTCTATTCCAGGGCTTCCCCACCCTCACAGGGAACAATTCCTTCCCAATATCCCATCCATCCCTGCTCTCTTTCAGCTTGAAGTCATTCCCCTCGTCCTGTTCCTCCACCCCTTGTAAATCCATCTTTCCTGTGGGCTCCCTTCAGGTCCTGGAAGGCCACAGTTTTCAGGTCCTGAACAGCCACAATCAGTCCTGCTGCCAAGGGGCAGCTGAACCCTTTGGAAGGAGCATCCCTGGATCTCCACCCCAGTGGGAAGGGGACAGTCTCAGCTCCCAGAGGAGCTCCTCTGCCACCCTGCCAGGTGCCCATCTCTGGGAATGTTCCCTGAGGGCAGCTCTTGGATGTGTTGAGATCAGCAGAAAATCGTCCATTGACTGAAACCCCCCCAGATTCCTTCCTGTCTGATTTTCAGATATAAAATGACTATTTTAAAGTAATTTCAGGTGTTTCAAATGCTTTTCTTTGGCTCCTGCCTGATGCTGAGAAACCTTGCTGCAGGCTTTAGTGGCAGATTGCACAAATGATTTATTTTTAGTTTTATAAAACATTTTTCAAATTTGTTTTTGGTGCCACACACAATGTCTGTGATGAAGCAGAGTGGCTGAAGGAAATTTTCAGCTTGTTGTAAGAGTCAGGGTGATTTACTCCCAGCTTCCCTGCTAACGAATTCTGTGCTCATCCCAAATGACAAAGAGGCAGGTTTCTGTCTCATTCTTGTATTCCCCTTCAAAATTGTCTTGCTAAAGCCCCTTGTAGTTCTCTGTGTATCCTAGCAATGCTGAGGACCAAGTGAATTCATATTAACAGAGGAACAGGCCCTCTGATTTTTAATAATTCACACCATTGATTTTTCCCCCAGTCTGTATTCCTGCAGTCACCTGCAGCTTTTGCAAATTATAACGTAAACCCAAACTGGGCTGCACTCAGATCTATTTTCCTAATACAGTCCCATCATTTCTGCCCTCCAAGGTCCCTTTATGCCAGCTATAACTCTCTTTAATAGTTTTGTCCATTTTCTGCAATCTTCCTACTTGAGAGCTAAGAAAACTGAAAGGAAATTATTTAACTTTGAGAGGTTTAGAATAAAGAGCAATTATTCCTCCTGTTCATTGAAGTCTTTTTATTCTCTGCTCGCAGCACCTGCATTTTGTGAAAATACCTACACAAGGTAGCAGAGCAAACACTTTGATCCCATATTAATTGCATTAATGTTCAAGGTTAAACCTCTGGCATTCCAGAGGGAAAAAGCACTGAAAGGATTGCTGATGGGGCCTGAAATTACACATTTCCTCTGACCTTGCTCTGTTTGCTGCAGCCACGGGAGTCTCAACCTGAGCTGTGAAAATTCCAAGTTTATGGAGCCTTCTCTTCCTCCTCTTTGCCACGGCAAACCAGGATGGGCAGTCCCGGCACTTGTGGGGAATTCTGCGGGAAAACCTCCCCCTACTTTTTTTTTTTTTTCTCCTTCTTTTTTAGCAGAACAGCTCATCTTTTTTAAAGTCTGAAATTTCTCAGCGATTCCGCTGCGGGAGGAGGCGGTGGAGGGGGGTACAAAGTCGGGGGAGGAGCTGGGGATGGAGGATGTTTCTTTGACACTCTCCTTTTCACATCACCGTTCTCCCTTTTTTCCAAGTGCCGGAAAGTTTAGCGCTTCCACCCACTCCCAGCGGGGGGTTAGGAAAAAGAGAGAGGGGTTTTTTTGTTGGTTTTTTTTGGGTTTTTTTGGGGGGTTTTTTTGTGGCTGCCTTTTGCTCCAGCCTGTTCTGCCTTGCAGAGTCTGTGTAAGCCCTGATAAATATCAGGATGAGATCCGGGATATTTAAAAAGCATTTGTGCTTCTCTTAAATGGGGGATCCCCCCAAATATCCTCTTGCCTCTCCCATTTAACCCCATTGATGGAGAGGGATGGACAGGACACAGCCTGGGGTTGGACTGGGGTGGGAGAGCCCTTCCTGGGACACTCCAGGGATGGGGATCCAACCCTCCCTGGGCAGTTCCAGTGCCTGAGCACCCTTTCCATGGGGAAATTCCTGCTGCTGTCCAACCTGAGCCTCCCTGGCCCAGCCTGAGGCCGTTCCCTCTCCTCCTGTCCCTGTTTCCTGGGAGCAGAGCCCGACCCCCCGGCTGTCCCCTCCTGGCAGGGAGCTGTGCAGAGCCACAAGGTCCCCCCTGAGCCTCCTTTTCTCCAGGCTGAGCCCCTTTCCAACTCCCTGAGCTGCTCCAGACCCTTCCCCAGCTCCTTTCCCTGCCCTAGACACGCTCCAGCCCCTCACATTTTCACTGTCTCTGAACAGGGCTGTCCATGATGGAAACCCCCTCATCCCAAACCTCCTTTGCCCATCACAGCCCCTCTGGGTTAGGAAGGACCAGGCTGATGTTTTCCTGCCTCAGCTCAGCTGTTCCAGGCTGTTCAGCCCCGCAGAGCCAAGCACCAGAACTGTCCCAAAAGAGGGAAAAAGAGAAAGGGAGGGAATGTCAAAATGGGATGCAAAATGTGAACCATTCTCGTGCACCTTTCAAGGGGGTTAAGGATGGGAGCAGGGATTTCTCTAATGGGCCACTTTGATAATTTTCTTCACCCTGCAGAGGGCTGAGTGAATCCTGGCAGGGGCAGAGGATTTTACTCAACACCACACAGAAAAGGGGACCCCAGATCCAATCTGATCCTGACCAAGAATTCTTGTAGGGAGGCAGCCCTAGAGAGCTTTGCCTGCCACGAGGTAATTAACAGATCACAGGACCTCTTGGGCCACTAAAGACTCAGAAAACCAAAAGGGCTGTAAATTCTGCCAAGGCTATTTCAGCTCTGATGCATTAAAATAAGAAGGGAGAGAACAGAAATAAATAGGCCCAAAGTCTCTCACACAGCAGCTCTGAGCTATTGCTTTTTTCTACCATCTGAAATCTTATTAACCTGCAAGTTGTCGGGGGGTTTTTAATTATTTTTTCACTGCACTTTTTTTCCCTCGATTTCTTGGTTTGTACTACAGCCAAACGATGCTGGGGTGAATGAATTCCAAGCTTTTGAAGTAGTTTGTAAATGCAGTAGAAAATAGTTGTAAACGTAATTGAAAAAGGCAAGAAGAAAGCACTGTCTGCCTTTTGAAAAAGCATTGTTCCCTGGCAAGATTAAATGGGCATTCAGCTCATTTTGCATGAAAGAATTAAAAAGAGGAAACCAGAAACCCTCTTGGTCTTTGTTCTGCTGGTTCAGGTGAGATGCAGACTCTGCTTCTTGGACAGGACTGCCTCCTGTCCCCTCTTCTGTCACCTCTTCCCACCAGCTGGGCTGTAGGAAGTGGAAAATAATCCAGAGCATTTGTTGTTTGCAGGTCAGTGCTGCACAAAAACAGCATTTGGGTCACCAAGACCCCATGAGCAGCCAGCAGCTGTTCAGAAGAAATTTTGCAGTGATGTTATCACAGAAATGTCAGGAAGCTTTAAAATGAATGTTTTAAAGGGGTTAAATGTCATTTTCAAAGATCCCCAGCACCTACAGACCCAAGCCATGGATCTAGAGCCTATTCTAGGCCCAGATTTCAACTTCCCTCAGTTCTAATTTAACCTTTTCTTAAGGACTAATAGCTGTATTTTCCAGCTCAAGTGCTTCCAGGAAAACCAGAGCCACAGAGAATGACAGAAAACCTTAGGAGGAGATACACAGAACAGTCTTGTTATGTCAGAGCAGCACTGAAAAAACCAACATTTTTTGTTGCTAAGAACTTCTTAGGTTTGAAATAGGAAAAAACAGAGCAGGGACAGAGAGGAGTCACTTTGGCTCTTCCCCACCACTAAGGCTGGGATCTTGTGTCTAGAAAGGCTTCAAAATTCAGGGCAGGAGAGAGAGAACTCGTGAAGAGGGAAGGAAGCATTGAAGGGGTTTCAGTCTGTCACCCTGAACTCACAGTGGAGAGGGCTGAGGAGCTCCTGGAATTTCCCCTGTGGGTCCAAGGAAATGGATGGGAAATGCTCTCAGACTGGTAACTCTGGGTAAAGACAGAAATAATCTTTAAGGTCCCTTCCCATCCCAGCCATCTCCTGATTCTCTGATAAACCAGAAATGCCCTGCCAGCACTCTGGTAGCCAAATTTGGTCAATTTTCCCTGGACTGCTGTCACTTCTATCTCTACCTGTGTCCTGGATTATAAAATAAGTGTGTGTTCCATTTCCATCTGTCAGAGCTGGGGCAGTTATCTTCTGCTCATTGGGCAGTTTTCTTTATCTCTTCCACAACCCATCCTCCCTCCAGAAGATATCTGCTGTTAATGGGCCACTGATTATTAATTATTTTCTGTCCATGGGCCATTGAGTGTCACTGCATGGCTGATAAAATTCCATCATCCCACTGGGAGAGGCTCTGCCCAGGGGAGGAGCCAAGCATTCCTACCTGGATACAATCTGAGGCTGGGAACACCACAGGAGCCTTTTCCCACTGCATTCCCAGAGGAGCAGCTTTCTTCTCCTCTGCATTCCCAGAGGAAGAGCAGGCCCAGCTCCACCAGCCCTGGAGCTCCAGAGGAAAACTCCAGCCTTGTGCAGGATCCCTGCTCCAGCAGAGCCACATCTGTCACTGCAGGAGGAGCAGCCACCATGGAATGGCACTGCCACCAACACCCTGACCCACAGGCTGCCAGCTCCTGCTCTCACTCTGGCTGTGGTTTGTTTTTTCTTTTGTCTGCACTATTGCATTTGTATTTTTAATTTTCCTAGTAAAGAACTGTTACTCCTGTTCCCATGTCTTTGCCGGAGAGCCCCTTAATCTCAAAATTATAATAATAATTCAGAGGGAGGGGGTTTGCATTTTCCATTTCAAGGGAGGCTCCTGCCTTCCTTAGCAGACACCTGGCTTTTCAAACCAAGACAACCTGAGCCAGAAAAACGAGTCCTTCTCTCCTGTCGCTCACCCCAGGTGATGAATTGTTCTTTTTGCCACAAAAATCCTTCCTCAAACTGTTCCTGCTCACGCCCCCGGAGCCACCTGGTGCCTGTCAGAGGCTCCCTGGAGTCTGGGCTGTGAGGAATGGCTCTGAGGGCACACAGATCATGGGGAAATGCTTCTCCTTCCCTGACATCTCCATTCCCCACAGGAGGCTCACACAGGGGACAAGTGTGGCTGTGAAATTCCACAGCAGAGGTGGCCTTAGATCTGCTCAGCCACCAGGGCTTCACTTTGTCACCCCTCTGGGGACAAGCCAGGACTTTCCTCGTGTTAGAACATCCCAAAGACTTGTGTATATATTTTATATATAAAAGTATATATTATACATTATGTATAATTTGTATGCAAATATTTTATAATTTTATATTTATTTTCCTGATGGTGAGCAAATCTATTTTTCCTGTTGTCAGTGGAGGGGTTGCCTTTAGCAACACCAACATTTGATGCTACGTAACTTCCAAAAATGGGAGGTGGAAGAAGGGCCAGTTGGCAGGAGAACAGCTGTATGATCTTAAAAATAAAAGCTAAAGTAGAAATTTTGGCTCTTTCCTCATCCCTGGCTTTCCAGGGATGCCATTCTGCACAGGACTTGTGTGCCACAAGATGGAACAGGCAGTGCATTTTTAATCTGATAAATAATCTGATGTCCCAGATTCCTCCTGCAGAATGAAAATGAGTAAGACTTTTAGGATCCTTTCTAAATCAACATCTTCAGCTTCTCTAAGCCTCCCATCAATGAACTGCCTGGATGCCAAAATAAATAATAATCCTTTCTCCAGAGCGTCTTCATAAGACTTCAAACATTTACAGAAATAAAGAAAATAAACCTGGTTATTGTCTGAGTAATCATTTGTTTATTGATGGAGACAAGTCTGCTCATTTCTCTTGCTCTCTGGTGATTAGATTATGATAAAATGTGACATTTAGTGATAAATTTGATATGGTTGGGTACGTACAGTTTTAAAAAGGGACTGTCCAATTATTCTTTCCTGTGCTGGTGGAAGGCTTTGGCCACCTGTGCAGGAGATTGCCACAGTGATGGAGCAAACAGCAGCCTCTTCTCCAAGCAGCTGTGACAAATGCAGAGGTCACATATGTTCCCTGGCCCGTGGATATCAGTTTTGGTGTCTCCCTTCTCATGTTCCAGCAAAACCTGGAGCCCAAGCCAGAATTGTAATGAAAGCTCTGCACTGACTGAGCAGAGGATGAACGTAGGGACAGCCAGGACCGAGCTGGGAGGGCCAGAGGAAGCCAGTTCACACTAATTAGGACATTAGCTGGGAACTAATCCACCCAAAACACCACTTGGAAAGAGCTCCCTAATGGATCCCAAAGAAAACCCCCCCAGGTGGTTCCTTTCTTTGGGCAGAGCTGAAGTTTCTGCATTTTAACCCAAAGCAAGGACAAACATGCAGTCATGCAGAGTTTGCAGTGAGGATTGCTGGACAGAAACTGCACAAAAGCAATGTCCCTGTGTCAGGAAAATGAATCCACAAACATCAGAGGTTTATGTCCACAAAGGAGACAGAGGAGTCCTTTTACTTTATTCCAGTCAAGGGAGAGGCCATGGGGCATTCCCCTGGGGTCTCTCAAATTTTTGGAGGACTCAGCCTCCTTTTTATCCTAATTTCTTCCTTTTTATCCCAATTTCTTCCTTTTTATCCCAATTTCCCTTCTCTCTTTCCCCTTTGGCTGAGGTACTTGAGAGGCACAGACTTCCCAGAACACCTGATACCAAAGATTCCCCTCTAATGTATAACCCTCCCTTTTAATTTTTAATTCTTATGGAATTTATGTTTTTCCCCATTGTTTCTTTCATCTTTCAATATCCAATTTCATTTACCAGCAAACCTACAGTTTGTTTGTAAAGGCAAATATCTTTTTTTTTTCCCATTCATCAATCAGTGGAATCCTTCCCAGTGTTTCTTTTACCTCTCAGTGCCAGTTTTATTTACCAGCAGACCCACAGCTTGTTTGTAAAGACAAATCCCTCATTCCTTTCACCTGTGGGGAGTGAGGCTCTCTGAGCCACGTGGCATCACTTGCATCCCCACAGGCAGCAGCAAAGGAGCTGGAATTCCCTGTCCTTCCCTGGGGACAGCCCCAAATTCCAGCCTGTGAGGCACCACCAAAGATCTCCCTGATCTGCTCTCACATCAAAGATTCTCTGTGCACCTTTACCCACATCCCTGGCACCCCACAGCCACCCCTCCTGCTGCCACGGGCAGCTTGGCACTGCTGGCTGTGCAAAGATGAGAACAAATCCCCAGGAAAGGAAGGAAAACACCCCTGGACACGATTTTCTGTTTTACAGCAGTATTTGCCCTCTGGAAAAAGAGACATCCAGGGACAGGCCACCCTCCAGTCCTGCAATCCATCTGGAACTGCTCTTTTCTCTTGCTGGGTCCTCCTTATTTCCCAATTGCTCTTGTCTATTGAGAAAAATCATCTGTATCACCAGGCTTCTCCTGCCACAAACATGAATTTTAGAATGCAGCAGCCTCTTGGCAGGAGCAGTGAGGCATCTGGGCCAGCCAAGGAGTTCAACCATCCAAACAAAGTGACTGGGATTAGTTTCAATGAGGAGAGAAATCAGCAAAGCCCCTGAGGGTGCAGGGCACGGGACAGGCTCAAAAGATGGCATGTAATTAAATTCTTGGCTGAGAGGAACATTTCCCTTGTCCTTCTCTGCTCCTTCCCCCGGGGCAAAGAGCCCTGGGTGAGTTTGTCTGCCCCGGGTGCTGCTCAGACTCCTGCACCAGCTCCTCATCCTCTGTGCCTGCTGCTCTCCAGCTGTGTTCTGATGTCCAGGAGGATCAGCTTGGTGCTGGAATGAAGGTCCCCGTGCCCTTGGCTGCCCTTGCCCCTGGTGCTGCAGCCTGAGAGCTGCAGGAGCCCTGCAGGGAGGGCAGGATGGGCTTGGCTCCCTTGCTCTTCCACCACCTGCATCCCTCAGCTTCCAGCCTGGAAATGGGAGGATCACCAAGAGCCCTGAGCCCTGCTCAGCTCCCAGAATGAGCTCTGCTCCCCCATCTGGAGCCTGCATGTCCCCTCTGTCCTCAGCAGCTCTCACAGCCCCTTTGCCCTGCTCTGGGAGCAAGGTCCTGCTGGCCCAGGAGCTGCTGGAGAGATCCAGAGGAGGCACCAGGATGGGCAGAGGGATGGAGCAGCTCTGCTGGGAGAGCTGGGATTGTTCAGCCTGGAGAGGAGAAGCTTTGGGGTGACACAACTGTGGCCTCACAGTGCCTGAAGGGGCTAAAAGAAAGATGGAGAGATAATTTTACAAGGGCCTGGAGTGACAGGACAAAGGGAAATGGCTTCACATTAACAGAGGGAAGGGTTAGATGGGATTTTGGGAAGAAATTCTGCCCTGTGAGGGTGGGCAGGCCCTGGCACAGGTGCCCAGAGCAGCTGGGGCTGCCCCTGGATCCCTGGCAGTGCCCAAGGCCAGGCTGGATGGAGCTCTGAGCCACCTGGGATAACAGAAGGTGTCCCTGCCCATGGCAGGGGTGGAATGAGAAGATCTTTAAGGTCCCTTCCAACCCAAACCACTCTGCACTTCTATAATGATTCCCTCACAGGCTGTTTTCCCTCCTCCTCCCTTGCTCCAGCCCTGAACATCCCATCTGTGCCACTCCAGCACCCCACAGCTGCCCTGGAGATGTGTTGGAGCAGAAAGCAGCAGGGCTCTGCAGAACAGAGCAGCAAAGTGCAGCACATGCACTGCCAGGCCGGGCTGTGACACCCACCCTGGCTCAGGTGACAGCAGTGACCCTGGCAGGAGCAGCAGTGGCTGCTCAGCTCAGCAGCAGAAGGGCACCAGAGTTCTGGTGCCACACCAGGGTGGGACCAGTGGGGCTGAACTCCAGGCTTTGATTTAATTCCCTGATTTAATTCCCTGATTGATTTAATTCCCTGATTTCATTCCCTGATTGATTTCATTCCCTGATTTTATTCCTTGATTGCATTCCCTGACTGATTTCATTCCCTGGTGTATTTCATTCCCTGATTTCATTCCTTGATTTCATTCCCTGACTGATTTCATTCCCTGATTTATTTCATTCCCTGATTGATTCCATTTCCTGATTTCATTGACTGATTCCATTTCCTGATTGATTCCATCCTGCAGAGGCACAGCACAAGGAGGAAGGGCCAGCACAGCTCTGCTGTGTCAGTCCTGCCCAGGCAGCAGCTCCTCCTCCTCCTCCTCCCAATGGCAATAATAACAATAACAACCATGAGCATTCTGGCTGCGTATCAGCAAAACATGAAATGGGCTGTGGAGTGCAAATAATTTATTCTCACTCACTGGAATATTAATTAATGTTTAAGACAGGGATATATTGTCTTTGATTCCCAGTATTTTTTGGCCTGTGCTGCTCATATTTTCCTTCAATTATGTCTGAATTCTCCTTTTCTCCCTCCCAATTTAAGACCTAACATTTTGTTTCTCCTTGCAGCTCTGTATTTCTTCTGTGTGTCATCCTTGGGTTTTTTTTTCCTTTTTCTTGTATTATTTTGGACTCTTCGGTGCTGTTTTCTTTCCTCCCACCTTCTTTTCCCCCTCAGTCAGAAAACCCAGCAAAGCATTTAAGCTTATGATGAAGTGTTTCCCTCAAGAGCAACAGATTCAAATCCTCATTTCCTGAAGGACACTGGCAGTGTAAAGGAACCTGCCTCAGCCCTTCCCTTGGGAATCCTGCTTTTCCCCCTCACTTTCCCAGCTGCTGTAGTTTTAAGGCAGTGGGGTATAAATAATCAATATTTCCAGAGGTGAGGATGAGTAGTGGAGCCTCCACAGCCCAGTGAGGCACAGCGTGGCTGATTCAGAGCTTCAGATACCCCCAAAAATGTGCAACAACTTTACTGAACACCACCAGCAACCCCTTCCAGGATTCTTTCTTTGTCTGCCAGAGAATGGGAAATAGCTGACAAACATCATTGTACTGCATTTCCAGGCCATTCTCTCAAGAACTACACACCAAGCTGCTGGAAACAGTGAATTATTCCACCAGTTTGCTAATTAGAAGATGAACGTGCAATGAGAAACACATCAGCAAGAAAAAAAAAAAGCCAAGGAAGGGCTGGAGGTGGCACTCAGAGCTCTGGGCTGGGGACAAGGGGGGGGCACAGCTTGGACTCGATGGGCTTGGAGCTCTTTTCCAGCCTGGCCAGTGCTCTGAGCAGGGGGATGTGGGGCTGGTGAGCAGTGGAAGAGGGCAGCAGGCTGCAGGGCTGAGGCTCCTCTTTGTAAGGTGTCAGTAAAACACCTGACACAAGTGGCTGGGAGCTGAGTTCTGCCGAGCTTTGGTGGCTCTCTGGGGAATAAAACCTCTCCTGATGTTTACATTCCACCCCATCGTGTGTTTAACCTGGAATTACAAGAGGCAGCAACACCCAGCGTTTGATACCTTGGAGTCTCTTACAAGTGCAAACAGAAAAAAAAAGAGATTTTGCAAAGACCTCAGAGGGAAAAAGAGGGGAAAAAAAAGAAGAAGAAAAAGCAGCTGGGAGTCCTTGAGGAAATGGAACATAAAATACCACGTGTGAGCTCCTGCCACATCACAAAACTCAGGATTAAACTGTGAGTCCAGCTTTGGCACAGCCAGGGCAGAAATTCCTGCCCCAGGAAATCCCAGGGGAGGGCTCAGAGGGACTCAGGACCCCAGGAAGGATTTTCCCACTCAGAGAGGAGAGGGAGCCTGGCAGGAGCTCTCCTGCCACCAGGAAAGGGGGACAGAGACCCCTTAAAACAGCCCCAGAGAGAGAAAAGCAATTACAATGTGTGAAAGTGCTAATAGAGAACCAGTGAGCATTTAATGGCTCCTCCCAGAAATCTTTGAGGAGATCTCCTATCCACGTTTCTCAAAATTTATTCCATTTCTTTCATTATTCTGATTCATTCTGAATTCAGTGCCAACCTTGGCTCCATGGGGGACTTCCAATGTTTTGACTTCTCAGATCATCAATCTGCCTTGGAAATGAGAAAAATTCCTTGCCACATATTTTTCTTTACTTAGTAGAGGCCAGAAATAAAAAAGAAGAGGGAGGAATTGGGATACTTTCCTTGCTCTTGTGGCTCTAAGGTTCTTTGGAAAATCAGTTATCAAGAGGTGGCCTTTTTTGGGGAGATTCAACTAATATTACAATGTTCAATTAAGCTCATTGAAAGAAGATTAAGAGACAATTTAATCACAGTTTGTGAGTACCTACACAGGGAGAACATTTGATACAAGAGCATCTTTTAACAGGCAAAGGCATTGAGTTACCAGTTGAATTTAGCAAAATTAAATTAGAAATAAAATTATTAATTATTTTTTCTTTTAACCAGGGCACTTTACCACTGTAACAAGGGATTGAGACAGTCAGGAAATCCTGGCTTTAGCTCAGGGTGAGGTGAACTGATGTGCTGTGTTCCCAGAGCTGCTCAGGCTCAGGGACAGGAAGTGTTGACCTGTAGGTCGTGGAATCCCAGAATGGTTTGGGTTGGGAGGGACCCCAAACATCACCCCACGGGCAGGGACACCTGCCACTGTCCCAGGTTGTCCCTTGCAAAGATGGGACCTGAATCCAGGCTCAGAGCACTCTGAGGTGCCTGGGGGAGCTGGCAGTGGCTGGCAGGGAGGTTTGATGTGTGTCACACAGAACTTGAATTATTCTGCCAGAAAGATGACACTCTCTAGCCCTGTCAACTCAAGGATTACCCTGACCAGAAACATTGACTGCAAGGAAATTAAAAAGAAAGTGCAAGGCTCTTTCAGTCAAGGTCTGAAATCCTAAACAGATTCCCATCCTGAGCTATAAAAACAGGAGATTCCTTTTCCAAGCAGTACAAACCACTGGGAGCCATAAATCTCCCAGAAGGGAACTTATTTCCCCACTAATTTACATGTTATCTGCAGTCCACTCTCTTCCCATTCCCAGTTTTGGCACCGAGGTGTAGCAGTGATGTAAACATCAATATTTTAATGTCAAAGAAGAATACAAAATGAAAGTGAATTCCAGTAAGTATAAAGGAAATACAGCAATGGCTCTCCTATTGAATCCTCTGCAGATTCCAGATAATGGATTATTCAGAAACCTTCAGCTCATAAAAGGGTGCCCTTTATTCCTGGAATTTGATGCAGTTCTCCCTTAAACTGTGATTATTTTCTGATTCCGTTACCAAGTAGATTTTGACACAGAGGTACAATTTCCTTATCTCTCTCTTAAAAGTTGCTGCACTGAGCTGTGTACATGAAAACAGCAGCATTTTCCATGTGGATCTCCCCCCCCATCTGTGTGATGTTTATTAAAAAGAATAAATCTGAGGGATACTTCCCAGCACAGCCGAATGGGAAATGCAGCTGCTCCCTGCAGGTGGTTCCAGCTGATAAATAAACCCCACTGCCTGGCCACACACAGCAGGAGATTTTAACATGCAGGAGAATCATCTGGAACTCCAAATACTGAGCTGGGAACACAGCAGAGATGAGGAATATCTGTAATAGGTGCAAACGGATCCCAATTCAGGCAGAAACCATCACTTGGCTGGTCATTCCCCCAAAATCCAGTGTGCACACAAACTTCCTCATGGCTGGGGCTTGGTGGGGATGGAAACCAGCAGCTCAGGGGGTTTGGGGTTGTTGGGTGCTGTGTCCAACACGAGGATCTGTCTCGGTTTGGGAATCTCATGGAAACGTGGTGCAGTGCAGAAATGCAATCCAGAAATCCCCTGCTGGCTGCTGAAATCTCTGCTGCTGTCTGGAAGGGAGAATTTGGCTCTCACAGATCTAGAAGTTCCCTAAGCACCCACAGTCCCCCACGTTTATGAGGAGGTTTTGTTCTAGGGCATTTTTTTAGAGGTAAAATAAGGGTCCAGATCGATTTCCCACTTGGCAGCACAGAAAAATCACCCAAAGGCTTTTAATTTTTGAGTTTTTTTGAAGGAGTTTTAAAAACCTCTGCTGCCTACAGTGCAGCCCATTATTCTTGGAGGATAATCCCACATAAAAAGGGGAGTGACTCGATGCTCTCACAGGCTTTTCCCCTCCCTTGGCTTTTATGCCCTTTCCCCACTGATGTTCAGAGTGGCTTTGGACAAACTGGACTTTGAGAGCTCCATTTTCATTTGGGAAAAGCTCACTAATTTGACAGGGTATTAGATGGCTTAATTAATATTGCAGCCCTTTGATAGGCTCAGATGTGAGACCCTCCAGAAGAAGTGGCTGTGAAGCAGATAAAACCACCAGCTATTCCTTTCTCATGAATTCCCAACCCTGATCAATGGCATTGGGCTGCCTCCAAGGCTGAAATCCTCTGGGATCCTGATGACCAGTTAGTGTTCCTTGGAGGAAAAAGCACAGCCAGGGCAAGTTTAGCATGGAATAAGCTCCTGTTTAACAACAGAGCTCACCAGAAGCTGCTCACTTTGCAGGGGATAATTGACCTTAACACAGCTCCGTGCCTTTGCCTTTGATTTGGGCCACACAGCTGAATTTGTGGGCAATTACAGAGGGAGCATGAAGACATAATTGAAGGTTAGGAAGAGGTGGACACAAAAGGAACAGCTCTGGAATGAAAGTGCTCTGATTCACTCTGGCTGTGGGGACACAAACCAGCTCTCAGCTCTGCAGGGTTCAGAGAACTCTGGGGTCACCTGAGCAGGTAACCCCAGCTCCCCCAGATCTCAGAAATAAACAACATTCACATCTCACTAAAAGCATGAAAGAAGCATTTCTGGGATGACTCAGTGTTCTTTACATTAAAAATTACACTTTCAAACAAAGAAAACTGATTTCTGTGCTTTTAGCCAAGACACAGAACTCCAAGCAGGCTCAGCATGGTTCACAGAGTTCTTGATCCACAGGAAAAAGCCCCAGTGGTGGTACATCCATGGACACCCCTCTGGATAAGGAGGATGCACCATTCAGTGTTAAAATTAATGAACTGAGATTTAGGAGGTCAGAGCTATATTTGATTTCATATTATCAAGTTCTCTTCAAGGTAGTTCTAGCGTGACCTTAGATAGGCCACCTCTCCCCCTCATAATCTGAATTCCTTACCCATAAATTAATACAATTATATTTATATTAATAATATAATTATATTAATACACCTCCAAGGAGTGCCACAACCTCATTTAGTGATGTACATTTGGAGATTTTCATGTAGAACTTATTATTTAGAAAGTGTTGTAAGAAATCTCTTCCCCAAAAATGTTTTTTTAGGGTTTTGTGATGCAGCATAACCTAATAAAACCCAGCCCTGAAAGAACCCAGGGTGCAACACAGAAATGGCCACAGTCCCTAAGGATAAATTGAGAATTCCTGAGCCCACAGCTGCTTGGAATGTGCAGTTCTGCATTCAGGAGGGATGGATGTGAACCTGTTCTGGGGTGATGAGAATGCAGAGAAAGCAATCCACCACCCAAAGGAGGAAAACCCACTGCAAAAGCAGCAGCAGTGTGTCAGAAGTGAATGATGGAAATAGCCCTGAACAGGCACAGCAGTTCCACAGGAACATTTGGCTAACAAGGAACACAGAGTGCCATGGCAATAACAATGCCCAGAATTGTTTCCACCAATATCTATTTTTTAAAGAGAGTCGTTTTAGTTCTGTTTCTGCATCTGTAAATGGGAGTTGAATTGATGATAAATACAACCAGAGCAATGAAAGGATTTTGCATTACATTCTATTATCTGCCCTCTCCTGCTGCCTGGAAGTGGCGTGGAAATATTCCTTACAACTGAGCTGCAGATGATCCTGTGCCCAGTGAACTGTGGTTTGTACAGAGAAACCAGGGGGCTGGGGAGGGACAAAAACCTCTCAGCTCACTGAGTGATTACCAGCAAGGTTGTAGGGATCTGTGTGGTTTAATATTTCACTGGAATGCAATTTCCCTGCTGGGATCTCCGGGCACTTGGCAAACATTAAGGCTGGGAGGCACACACAGTTCTGGGAAATTGCCAGGAGTGAGTTCTGCTGATGTTCCAGAGGCAGAGAGGGGCTGGGGGGCCTTGGTGAGAAGGCAGCACTTGGGATCAGAGAGGGCAAACATGACAGGAGAACATGACAGGAGAGAGGGTAGGCATGACAGGAGAGAGGGTAGGCATGACAGGAGGGCAAACATGACAGGAGAGAGGGTAAACATGACAGGAGAGAGGGTAAACATGACAGGAGAGAGGGTAGGCATGACAGGAGAGAGGGTAGGCATGACAGGAGAGAGGGTAGGCATGATATCAGTGAGGGACATGACATCAGAGAGGGGAAATCTCACCAGGCCTCAGTGAGAGGTTTGTTGATGCCTCAGGATTTTAGCTTTTATATTTTTCATGTATTTGTGATCCTGCAGTTCTTTAGTGTCTAACTCTAAACTCCATACACAGTGTGAGCTGCTGCTTCCCCATTTTGGGCAGACACAGCAATTCCTCAATTCCTCTCCAGGCCTGGCAATCAAGGACCCCTCACTGCCTCAGGCCTGAGAGATGGAAACAAAAGTGACTTGGGGAGAGCAAACTTGGGGTAAATGACTGCATTACCTGAAGCTGTAATTGGAAGATTAACCCCCAATATGCAAATGGACCAAAATTATAAAAGTGTGAAAACCTGTGACCCATCATCCATTTTTGGGTGCAGACCCTGGGGGCTTTGTGTGCCCTAAATGTACCTGAAGGCTCTTCAATAAATATAAATGCTTTTTATTCTCTTCATTTTGCCTGGCCTCTGTTTTTAGGTAGTTTCAAAAGGGACTGTGTGCAGCTGGACAGAAGGAGAGGCTGATTGATGGCCAGGAGCAGCCCCTGCTGTGCCAGGAGCTGTGTCACCTCCATCAGAGGGGCTGTGGAAGTGGGAAAGCAGCAGCCTCAGCATGGCACAGGGGGTTTCAGGCATGGGGGATTATTATTATTATTATTATTATTTTCTGGAGCAGCTGGGAGGTGGGCAAAGGGCATCAGGGACTGCCCAGGCTCCCCTAACCCCTCTCTGGGAGGTGTGAGGGGTGGAGCAGCCCTTCCATCCCCTCATCCACTCACTGAAGTGTGGGAACACACTGCTCTGTCTATGGGGAACTCAGTGCCTCTGGTTCCTCCCAGGAAATCCCATATTCCTGCTTCTCCATCACAGAAATCCCTGCAAGCCACCCTGGGCTTTCCCACTGGCGTTTAGAACCTGAGACTCCCCAAACACCCCTGCTCATCCTCCTCCCTCTCTGAGGTTCTCAGAAGCCCAGGAGTGGTTTTAAACCCCAAATCCTACCCAGGCAGCAACACAAGCTAAGCCTGAGCTCATGTTTAGGCAGGCAACCTCGCTATCAGCATCCTGCCAAATGCCAACTGTTATTTGCCTCCTCCAGAGGCTCTGCTCCTCTACCTGCACGTTTGGATTGGATTAGGATCCCTCACTCCAGAGCAGAGCCATTTGCTGCTATTCTCTCAGCAATTCAATTTTGCCCGATGTTATGGGCAACAGCCTGCCTTGAGGAGTGAGTCAGGGCATTACTTTACTTTTACCAGTCTGCTTTAAACAAATATTAGAGAGCAGTGCTCCCCTGGGTGCCGTTACAGCAAACAGCAATTTTCAAGCAAGCTCCAGAGTAGATTGCTGCTGAGATGCTTCTGTACTTGTAGGATGTCTATTATGCACTTATGGCACTTGTGAGAGGGGTGATGGTGGGGAGGATTTCACTGGCCCTACCCAGGAATAACAGTGTGCCAAACTAATAAACCCTGCACTTCCTCAGAGTGTGCAGGGACCGTGTGTGTTCCACACAACCTCACTTTTCATTTCCTTTCGAAGTGCAGAGTTAGGGCTCATGATACAGATCTCTCTGCACAAAGGAGGGGGCACAGTGGCAGGGCACAGGATGTTTGCTGTCCCTTCCTGTGACACAGCTGTCCCCTGAGCCCTCTGTCCCCATGGGGACAGCCTGAGGGGCAGCAGCATGCTCCTGCTCCAAGCAGCATTTCTCAGCCCTCTTCCCCCAGATTTCCTCACCTCCCTTTCAGCCCCTCCTGCCTTTTCAGCTTCCCTGCCCTGCTCGGTTCTTGCCATGGAAATTGTGATGATTTCCATCCAAGCCATGCTCTTCCACACCCTTTTCCCATCTCACATCCCCTGAACATTTTCCTCCACTGTGTCCTGCTGGCGTGGCAGGGTCTGTCTGTCCTGTCCAGTGGGGTCCTGCTGGGACAGACTCCCTGGAGCAGCTCCAAGAGGGGCAATCCTCCCTCAGAACTCTAGGCAGGCAAGGAAACACCCTGACTGCAGATCTGTTCCTCCCTCCAGCAATGGGTAGCTGTTTATTAGACTTCCAAAGCTGCAGCTGAGCTCTCCTACATCAAGGGTCTCCCCAGCAGAGCTCAAAGGAAAAATGATTAAAAAATGACCCTGTAATGAGACCCTCACACAAGTTAAACGTGCTTGGTCATAATTAGCTGCTAAGATGGGTGAAAAACTGAGTCAGGAAGAGAATTCCCTGCATTTCTGGTGAGTCTTTCCAGAGGGAGAGCCCACAGAGCCCATGTGTTCTCCCAGTCATTAGCTGAGAGGGTTTGGCAATGCTGGGCTGGAGTTTGGAGCTGGGAACATCCAGCTCCAAAACAATCCCCTCATTCCAAGGTCCAGCTCTTTCCCTGGGCTTGGAAGCTTGGTCTGGAGTGGCAGTGGCATTCCAGGAGGGATGAGAGCATTCCTGAGAGTGTGGGGAGGGGAACAAGTATTTGGAAGAGTCTCCAAATCAGGATCAGAGCAGGCAGCAACACACATCTGCTGCCTCAGATGTACTTCATTGGTATTCTGGAGGCAGCCGGGCTAGAGACTGCACAAAATTATTTTCAAACAGGAATTACAATTGGCAAGGCAAAATGAGAGAGATGGAGAGAATTCTGGGGGCATTTGTCAGCTGAGAGCCTCAAGGTTGTGTTCAAGCTGATGACAGAGTAAACACAAAGAAAAGCTGAAACAAATGGTGCTCAGTGGATCAAAGCAACGAGATTCTGCCACAGTAAAAAGGCTTTTCATTGCGGAAAAAGGGAGCGATTCCAATGTGAAATGGAAGGAAAAACAAAACTCCCTCCTGCTAAACACGGGCTGGCAAGGGAGTGCTGCTCGGGATAAACCCTGCCGGTCCTTCCTCAGCCAGATTTCTGCACAGTGCCCTCCTGGAGCCCCATCCCCTCCTTGGCTGCTGCTGGGCTGACACACACGGGGCTCCATCCTGCCAAATTTGTCAGTCCTGACCTGCGAGTCTGATCTCCGGGAAATTCTATTCATTGCTGAATAAATAATGCATGGCCAGCCATGCATTTTTCATGCTAAGACTTTTAAAGGCCACTGTAGTGATGCATGTAAATTCAATCTCCACCCCCCCTCCACAACTCCTTTCTCTGCACACTCAACTGCTAAATAATTCTAAATAATTATTAACCCTGACTCACGGCAGGGTGAGGGCTGCACCAGCCACAGAATCCACTGCTGCTCTGACACTCCACCCTCCAGAAAGTCGAGGAGAGATAATTCCAGGCAACAGCAGAGAAATCTGGCTCTTTTCCTCCCCCTCCCCTGCTGCTTTGGTTTTGTTTGGTTTTTTTTTTTTTGGTTTTGTTTTTGTTTGGTTTTTTTGTTTGTTTGTTTGTTTGTTGTGGGGTTTTTTTGTGGGTGTTTGGTTTTTTTGGGGGGTTTTTTGAGTGGTTTTGTTGTTGTTGTTGTTGTTGTTGTTGTTGTTATTGTTGGTTGGGTTGGGGTTTTTTGTTTTGGTTTGGTTTTTTAAATTTCTTGTTTGGTTTTTTTTTTATACAAAGCCCTACAAAAAACACGGGCATGAAATGGAGCAGAACAAAGGGAGGGGCTCGCGGATTTGACATTTGACCCCCCCANGGAGAGATAATTCCAGGCAACAGCAGAGAAATCTGGCTCTTTTCCTCCCCCTCCCCTGCTGCTTTGGTTTTGTTTGGTTTTTTTTTTTTTGGTTTTGTTTTTGTTTGGTTTTTTTGTTTGTTTGTTTGTTTGTTGTGGGGTTTTTTTGTGGGTGTTTGGTTTTTTTGGGGGGTTTTTTGAGTGGTTTTGTTGTTGTTGTTGTTGTTGTTGTTGTTGTTATTGTTGGTTGGGTTGGGGTTTTTTGTTTTGGTTTGGTTTTTTAAATTTCTTGTTTGGTTTTTTTTTTATACAAAGCCCTACAAAAAACACGGGCATGAAATGGAGCAGAACAAAGGGAGGGGCTCGCGGATTTGACATTTGACCCCCCCATAAAGGTTTAAAGGTGATGATTTATGCCTGAATTTACCCTGACTGGTTTATACAGCAATATATTGGGCTACCAGCTCCCCAGTCTGGCAAGAACAAAGTAATTTTTCCTCACCAAAACTCTATTTCTGCACACAGCCAGTGAGATTCCTCAGATGCTTAAAGAGAGCTCATGCTTAAATGCTCTGCTGCCCTGGGACCTGGTTTTACCATTATATGCTTAACTTGATGACATTTCAGACCTAAAATCTGATGTGAAATCAGGGTTGAACAGATTGAAGGGCTGTTTGCTTCAGTGCTTTTTTGGGCTCTTGTTATGAAATATGTGAGGCCATTCCACAGGTCAGAAGAGGTGAGTTTGCTTGTCCAGAGGGCTGCTCACAAGAGGAGGGTACAGCACTGGACATTTATGTGGAGAACTGCAGCATTTTTATTCAGCAGTGGCAGAGAGAAGGAGTTGGGGAGGAAGGAGACAAAGGAAGATGAGTGCTGAGTCTCTGTGTCACTCACTTGTCCCAGGGGATGTCACCTGTCCACAAGGACCTGCTCTGCTGTACTAACAGTAATGTGGAGAACAGAAATTTATCCAGATGCAGTTTGCACTTATCTTTGAACCAGCAGCCTGCACTGAGAGATTTGGGCTGAAGCCGCTCACACAGCACATGCACACACACAAATAAACTGTTTCAAATTCTCCTCGCTGGGCTGAAGAGCATTTTGGACTAGGGATGAGAGCTGCCTGCAAACACATCCAGAGAACTTGGAGGGAAACCTGAGACAAATTATGGAAATGAAATGCCCATCTTTCCAGATCAATGCCAGGGAGTCCCTGGTGGGGAGTGTATAGATCATTTAAAAGACTTCTCATCCTGTTCACTGGGATTCAGCTCCAAAGTGCCCTGGCTGATGGGGAGGGTTATTAATAGCATTGGCATTAGGGAATCAGCCACCTGCACCTCATCCATGGACTCCTCTTGGCCTTTTTATTTTAGACTCATTCACAGGCTGCGAATAATTCTGCATTTAGATGAGAGTAAAGCTGGTCACAGTAAGGACAGGAGGGAAGAGGCTCCCTATTGATGCTGGTAGTGAAGCCTTCCCCTCAGCCCGGCTGTTTTAATTGACAGCAAAGATAAGAAATGGCCCAATCTGTCTAGAAAAGGGATCAGACTCCTTGGTTGGGACTCCTGGGCCATGCCAGGGTTTGTGCTGCTTTCTCCATGTCCCTCTGTCCCTCCTGGAGCAGATTTGGGCTGTGGTTTGTGCAGTGCAAGGGAAGGGCTCTGTCACCAGCAGCCCCTGCTCTCCTGGGTGCAGGTCACACCCTGGGACAAAGGTGCCTCCTTTGAGCAGGGCCAACCCTTTCCTAACCTGCCAAAATTCCTCCCCTGGGCCAGGCTTTGCCCTCCCTGCGAGGGGGAGCCCAGGCTGTTTCAGGAATTGCATCCAGCACAGTTGTCAGTCTCGGTAATGAAGAGGCTGAGGACTGGGGTGGAGAAGCTGTTAAATAAATCATAGCCATGCTTTGCATTTTGAGAGGTGTTTCTCATGTCTGCCTCACAGAATGTCTCAGGAACCGAGGGAGATCTCATTGTTCCTCCTAAAAAAACGGCAGAAGAGGGGGACCTGGGGAGATCAAGCAGCTGCCTCCAGGTGAGGGTCAGAGGAAGAGCTCCTGCCTTCTTCCCCTGCCCGGGCTGAGGGAAGGGCAGGTTGGAAGGGCAGAGCACTTGGGAGTGCCAGGAGGGGCAGGGAGGAGCTGAGGGAGCAGCCCCATCAGGGAGCAAGGATGAAGCACCACTGAAGCTTCCAGCAAAAGCCCCATGGATTTTTTTCCATCCTGCAAGGACCATAAATTGCAGGAGGTTCCCTCTGGTCAGCACTGAATCTTTGCTCTGTGTGTGTGAGGGATGGGATTAGAGACAAAGTGTCCTGGTGACACAGAGCACACAGGGACCACGACAAGGTGCTGTGACAACACAGGCACTTTTCTGTCAGTGTAACCCTTTCCTCCCCAGTCCTGACACCTTTCAGGTCTTGCTTCCCACCCCTTGAGTGCCAGTGTCACATCAGCACCCCAAAATTCATGAGAACAAGCTGAAAATCCCTCTGTTCCACAGCAAACTGGCAGCAGGATGGAGACAGAAATGCAGCAGCAGCCCTGGGTAAATCCTGATTTTTGGGCATGGATGGAGAGCTCTGCCTGCCCTGATGCCACTGCCCACACCCCCAGGAAAATCAATCCTTCTCTCCTTTTTGTCTGGACCAGCCTCAAATAGCTGCACCCTGTTGCTAGGCTACCTGGCTGCCTTCCACACATCCCAGAGCTGCTGGAAACCTCACAGCAAATTGCAGCTCACATGGTGGGTTATTTTTATCTTTTTGGGAAGAGGGGGGATGAATGGACAGTGGAAGGGAGGGAGAAGGAAGATATTCCAGTTCTTGGATGCTCTGGTCATTGGGTTATGACCAGAAAAGCCTGGAAAAGCTCGGGAAGATGAATGTGTGTGTTTCTGCTTCCTTAAATAAATAGAAGATATGTGGGATCATGATGAAATATCTGGCTGGCTAATGAATATCAAGTGCCACCTTTTGTGCTATTTTGGATCCTTGATAATTTGTCTCGTGTGCTAATTTGTCTTTCCAGCCAGAAAAGAGCTGGAAACAGCTTCACAAAATGCACTGGAGCACCAGCAACCCCGTGAAGGGCTGGCAAGTGTGGGATAAAAAGCTCTTGGCATTTGCACAGCCACGAGATCTTTCCATCTGGCTTGGGTTTGGATGATCTCACGAGGGAGAAGGCAAGGAAATGGGGTGGAAAGGTGAAAAAGAGCTGCACAGGAATGATTCCCATCCCTCCATGGAACACAAGATTTTAGTCCCTTGTCCTGAGCCACCTGTGTCACCCAGCCCTGGGCGGTGCCAGGGAGTTCCTGCACATGGAGAACCCTGCAGATGTAAGAGGAAGTCCATGAGCAGCACTTTTCCTGGTCCAAGGGCTTTATCCACACCTCTGCTAACTCACAACATCGTGTTTTCCCCTCTGCTTTTTCTCCACAGGTGGTGGAACTGAGGCAGGCAGAGCCTGGCTGAGGAAAACCATGGCTTGATCCCAGCATGGGCCATGTCCCCTTCAATTAAAAAGACCTATTGAACAAATCACCCTATTTCTTACATAAATATATAAATCACCTCAATTTCTTCTGTGCTGCTGCCAAGACTGAGGTTTTCTATACAGCCCAGCAATAAACTGCAAGGAAATTGAGTTGCTTTATGGTTTTCTCTGTCCCTTTTCTTCCCATCAAACGTGCTGCAGCCATATGAGGTGAGAAACCCACTGCAGTTCCCATCACTCCCATTGCTCTATGCTGGGTTACAAAAAAGCCTTTTTGACTCAGTTTTCAGGTTCAGAAGAGAAAGAAAAAGGCTTAAAAAGGGGTGTTTTAAATCCCCACTTTCCTCCTGCTTTGCATTAAGTGAGGTCCTCAGCTGGGAGGTGGGTCCAACCCACAAGTGACCTCTCCCTGGTCATCAAGGGATCAGGAAGGAGTGGGAAGGAGCCACTGGGAAATGGCCATTCCCAGGGAGCAAAATTCCACTCACAGTTACTGAGATGCTGTTCAAAGGAGGGGGGGAAAAGAAGGGAACCCCCCCATTGCTTAGGATCCATTTAAACCTCCCCCTCCAGAAACATTTCCCAGACCGTTCCTCGCTCTCAGCCAGGGATGGATTCTCCCTGAAATCACCAATTAGAAGTGAAATAAATCCCAGCCACAAAAGTGAGCCCAGACCAGGTTTCCTGCCCTCATCCCCTCTGTTCTCCAGGACATCAAGCAGCCCCCTGGGGCTGGGCCCTGGCACTCCCCACGGGAGGTGTTTGGTTGGCAGCCCCAATCCTGGGCTCCATCAGCCACAGGGAGATCATTTCTGTTTTCTCAGCAGCTGTTTGAAGGGAAATAATCCTGGAAGAGCCTAATGAATTAGCATTCCCAGAGTTATCTGAACTAATGAGAAGGAGTGGAAATAAGCTGAGGAAAAGGGGCTGCTTTTCAAAGCAATGCAGTGCCTTTATTGGCTCTCTTCTGCTTCGGAGGTTCAAAGACACTTTTTTTCTTCTTTTTTCCCCCTACAGCAATTTATTTCCTGAGTGACTGAAGAACAAAAACAATTACAAACTGTACCATTTTCTTTTTTTCCCCTCTGAGCTTTCTCCTTTTCACTTAGTGAGATGCTCAAACTTCCCATCTTTCCTTTCTCTTCCCTCTTCTGCAAGACCCAAATAATTAGGGACTAGACACAAAACTTAACCAGAGTAGCAGAAGTCCTCTGGGCTATGCAGGATCAGGTACTGAGCCACAGCATGCCAGTGAAATTTAAATAAAAATGGGGAAAGGAAGGCAAAAAAAAAAAAAGAAAGAACATCTTTCTGGTGCTTCTGAGATCAAAGGAGCAACCCTTGAAATTTGATGGTTGGGAACTTGTGAGAAAGGAGGCTGTTAAACCATTCCTGACTTCTGTGGCTGTTTTATCAGCAGGGAGACAGTGACATTGTTTGAACTAGATACTGACTTTCCCCCCCAGAGGTTGTGTGATGATTTCTGAGCGTGTTCCCGAGGCTCAGGCTTTGCTGGGAGAGATCAGGAGCAGGGGAGATGCTTCCACTTCAAACAGATTCCAGAGAGGCAGCCCAGGAATGGGAGCTCCCTGCACTGCCCAGGGCCACAGGCCTGTGCACCTCACACAATTCTCACACCTTTTTCTCTCTCTTTTCCCCCTCACCTTCTCCAGGCCTCACAACACAGCCTTGGATTCCCTGGAAAACTCAACCCTCCCTCCTTCCCAGGTTTTTTCCTCCTCAACACCAAAACTATCTTGTAGGAAGGCATTCCGTGTTTGTTTCTCTGCACATTGACACTGAGAAAGCAGGAAAAGGTTGATGCAATCAGATATTGAGGGAAGGATTTGAGTAAAAGCAGCCCTGGATCTGAAGCACCTCCCTGAGCAGCTGGGACTGACGCTGTTGGACACAGGTCTTCTTCTGGCACCGACTGTGAAGGCTGGAAAGTGTCCCCACCATCTGCCACCTGGTCCCCACTGCCCTTTGGCTGTGGCTGAGCTGCTGGTGTGGTCACTGCTTAATGACCTTCAATTAAAACACATTAATTTAGGTGGGATCTCCTATTTAAATGAGCTCATCTTTGCTGGAATAGCCCAAAGAGCAGCCAGATGAGCCCAGGCAGGCAGAGGTGGGAGGCTGGCTGTGACCTGCTGGTGGGACAGGGTTTGTGGCACAGGAGCAGCCCAGTGGTTACAGACCTGTCACTCGCACATCCCTCTTCCCAGGATATCCTGTTATTTGCACTAAATACATTTAATTGTTCTTTTTAGACAGTCTACACACAGCTTCTGCCCCACACACTCTGCAGCTCACTGAGAATCCCAGGGTGGCTCAGGCTGGAAGGGACCACAGAGGGTCACTGGTGCCACCTCCCTGCTCCAGCAGGGCCAGCCCAGAGCACAGGGCACAGCCGTGTGTCCAGACTGCTCTGGAATATCCCCAGGGAGGAGGTCCATCCCCTCTGTGGTCTCTGTTCCAGTGCTTGGTCACTGCACAGTGGAGAAGTTCTTCCTCTTGGGTATCTCTGCATGTTCAGGCTGAATTTTCCCTGTTCCACTGCTCTGATCCTTGTCCCTGCCCCAGCCCAGGAGCTGCACATGTGATGCCTCAGGTTTCAGCTTTTCTATTTTTCACATTCTGTGCTGCTTTAGTGTGTGGGTCTGGGCTTCATATCAGGGGATGGTGAGCTCTCTGCACAGAGCAGGGAGACAAAACAATTCCTTCTCCAGCTGGGGACCAAGGACAAATGATCCAAATCTCAGCCCAAGAGCACAAACAACGTGGGCTGAAGAGAGAAAAACAAGCAGGATGGGACTTGATGGGCTAAAGCTGGAACTGGACAATGAACTCCAATGTGCAAATGGAGCAGAACTGATAAAAGTGCCAGAGCCCGTGCCCGGTGTCCATTTTGGGACCATTTTGGTTCATCTTGGGTGCAGCCCTGGCTGGGCTCTTGTGCTGCCCAAGGTGGATCCATGGAGGAAATCCTTTTAATATATCCCTGCTTTATTCTTTAGCTCTGTCCAGCCTCTGTTCTAGGTCAGCCTTCACAAGGCATCAGTGGCACCAGCTCTTATCCAGGGCACAAAAATCCCTAATTGCATCCCATCTGCCTCCTTCACCTGATCTAATGATTAATAAAATCTTCACCTTTTATCTGGGTAAATTCTAGGAAGGAAAAACATCTAAGCCAGCACCCATATGGAAAAGTATTTGGTGAGGCCTCCTTTGAATCCCTGTTCTCTGCTTCTGCTTTACTTCACTGGGGAAAGAAAGTCTAATGTGCCAGAAATGCAAAAGGAATACATGAATAGCAGAAAGTAGCTTAAATAGTTAGAAATAGGAGTGAAGCTGCTTGATGAAGGTTCATCACTCAAAATGAAATGGGTAAAGAAAACACAGAGCAAAAGAAAGGGAGAAAAGTTGAAATGTAAATTCAAAGTTTAAAATTCTCGCCTCATTTACAAATGGGGAATTGTAATGGTGGGGAATTTGTGTAGAAATAGATTAATGTTATGTTCTCTGTCTCACTAAAATTATAGTTTTGAAATTACATGAAATATTCATGGAGGATGGGGAGGGAACTAACATCACCTTGGCTTTGCTGCTGGAATGAAACAAACTGAAATGAGGAAGACAGGGAGTGACTGAAGAGCTTTCTGCATTTCAGGAGAGCAGGAGAAAATTTCCTTTTCCTGTATTCAACGATTAAAATGATAATGGCTACACGAGAACCTAGACAGAGAAATTTCCAACCCCTCTGAAATTCTCTGCAGCTTGCAATTACACATAGGCAAATTTATCACGGGTGCCAGATGGCACAGCGAGCATATTGGCAGGGATTTGTGAAAGAAAGGAGGAAAAATAGCTGGCCTGTTCCGTGCCTGGCTTGCCTTCCCTTCTCCCTCCCACCCCCAATAACCTGTTCCTATTTTTTCTCTCCATGTAAATTTTCCTTCCTCTGTGTACACCAGTAATTTGGGGAAAGAAACAATCCAATTTATTTGAGGTTAAGGCTTCATCTGAGATACCCACGGGTTGCCTGCGTTGCAGATGGATGAAATCACTGAGTTCAAAGGCTTTTCTTGCAAGCAGCCCTGTTATTTTCACTGGGATGAGGGTGAGGACAGACCCTCACTGCAGTCTGTGAGGTGGCCATGGAGGTTCTGGTGTCAAAAACTAAATGCAGAGAAGATATTTCTTTATGGTGACATGTGCAAAAAAACCCCCAAAATCCCAAATCAACAGATGATGTTGACTGCAGACCCCCTCAAATGCCTAATCCAGGTTTTTGCAAGGGTTAGAATCCCTTTTTAAGTGGCCAGCCACCAGCTGCTTCTCTTGTGTCACTTGTGGTCAGGTTCTCAAAGCTGCCCATCCCCTCCAGGAGCGCGGTGACAGCAATCTGCTCCCTGTCTCCAAGGAGGCGACATTCCTTTGAAATCCCGGCCCAGATGGGCGATGCCAATCACAGCTGGAAGAGCTGATGATTCCCGGCCGGTTCTGAGCATCTCAGAACGATCAGAGGGCTCCAGCAGGGAGCTGGGCTGTCCTGAACCAGGTGGGGAATTCCTGCCACACCTCACTGTGGTTCACACAATCCCACAATCCGCTCTTCCTATCGACAGAAACTTCGATTCGCTAAGATCATTTGAATTGCTGCTTTTTGTTTCTCTGAGAGTTAATTGCCTGACTGCAGCTGGAGACAGAGCCTGGTTTATCTATTTATCTGGGTGTCTATCCTGCCATCCACCTGCTTTATCCCACCCCATTATTCCCATCCCATCGTTTGGGGGTTGCTTTCAGAGCTGTGTGTCAGGTGCAGCAGTTCCATATCATTTTCTTTTTCCCGAGCAGTGTTGACAGTTCTCACTCTCAGGATATTACAGGTTAAAAGCTTTTGTCTTCCTGTGTGCACACACTCTGTGCTTAAATGAACATCTAGAGGCAGAAAGGAGGCAGGAAGGGAATGATGCAGCTGGCTTTAATCTCAGCCCTTGCACACAGCACTGTTCAAAGGAAGAGAACCAACCCTGCATCACTCCACAGTTTTGATTTACCATCCCTTCCTGAGTGGGTGGGTGGCCGTGGATTGATCAGGAGTAAAAAGGAGACTGCACAGGCAAGACAAGGCTGCTGCTGGTGTTCAGAGATGTCCACAGAGCCCTTGCTCCTCAGTGAGCCCTGGGCTGTGTGTCCACCTTCCCTTTTGGCCACATCTCCTTGGTGTGGGGCACTCAGGGACAGCTGCAAGGTGAGTTCACACCACTCCTGCCCCCTGCAGCCCCCAGGTTTTCCCCCCTCATGGGAGAAAGCTCCTCCAGGAGCAGCAAAAGGCAGCTGAATTCCCAGATCTGAAGGTTCAGGGTGGTGAGTGGACACAGCCCTGACTTGGGCACTGATGGGGGGAGCAGGTCTGCTGCCTCTCAGAAGTGTGTAAAGCCAGATGAAGAGCAGTCACTCAGAAAATTAAATGCCTGTTTTGCTCTCTCTGGCTCATCTTTTGCTCCTCAACACGTCAGCTCTAACAGCCCCTTGTCAGCAGCTTGCACGGCGTGTGGGGCCTGGGCAGCCCTGGGGATGAACAACGTGCTGTGCCACAAAACCAGGGCAAGGCAACAGCCCTGGCTGCTTGGAGACTGCAAATTTCCCTGCCTTGCCTTCTTTAGCTTCAGCTTGAATCAAAGCATTGCTGAGCAGTGGGGAGGCCCTGCTCCCCTCCCTGCCTTGCAGCTTGTTGATATTTCATAGTGCAGCACTGGGTTTATTAACTCCTGCCACTGTCAGAGCCTTGGGTTTCCACGTGTGTGGGAGACCCTTGGAGAAAAGGAAAGCAAGCGAGGGCAAAAAAATAATAATGCCACAAATAATTGTCTTGGCATTCTGGAGAAGGAAGGCAGAGGTTTGTGCCTGGGAAACAGCTTGTCATTTGTCTTTAGTACAGGATGATTGCAAACAGATTTCCTACAGACCCTGGCCACATATTGCACTCATTAAAAACCGTGTTCTTGTTGCTTGCTGAGTTCTTCCTGCTCGGCTGCCACGCTTTGTCCCCTCCTGGGAGGTTTGGCCATGGCACCCCTGAGCTCTCAGGGTGTTCCTGGGGGTGATGCCTAGTGCCAGGCTCAGACAGAGCCCAAGGGAAGCTGCCAGGCTGCGTGGACAGGAGGGGCTGAGGATGAAAAGGGATGATAAAGGCTCCTGTAGGGATGCAGATGAGGCTGGAGATTCCTCCCTGTCCTGTTGCCTTGTCTCTTCAGACAGCCCTGATAGATTTGTCCCTGGTATTAAAGGCTGTAAGATTTATGTGCCTCTGATCCTGCATCCCTGATTTTGCTCCAAAACAAACACTGACCTGGTTAACTCCGGGGTTCCAGGGCCGAACTGCACCCACCTGAGAGGGGAACAGCAGCCCCAGCCTCGGGGGGATGACTTAGAGCTGAAGGCAGCTCTGAGAAATCCCAAAAGAGGGGCTACAGCCCCCCCTACCATCCAGCTCAATCTGTGCCTGGCTCAGAGCACACAGATGCACAAACAAAGCTGTAAATGAAACCACAGCGTCCTGGACAAGGCTTTAACTCTCCCGTGGCACTGAGGAGGCTGCTGCCTCCAGGGCTGGGTGCTCCCCACATCTGCCTTGCCCTTCCACCCCTTCTGTGTTCCCACAGTCCTACAGCTGGGTCAGTGTCCCAAAAGCACCTGCCCAGGCTCCCTGCAGGTGGGGACAGTGACATTTCAGGGCTGGACATGGTGGGTCAGGAGGGGACTGAGGGTTAGGGGTGCAGAGGAGGGAGCTGCAGCCCTGGCTGGAGCAATGCTGGATTCAGGATCTCTGGCCATGCTCCTGATGCCACTGCCACAGCTCCTACCCCACCTGAGACTGGGGGAATCTAACACAGGGTTGGCTCCTGAAACCATTTTTGGTCTTTGTTGAAGACTCAATAAATCTGTTCTCTCTGAAGCCTGTGTCGAAATTTCAATAAATCAGTTCACTCCGAAGCCAAGGACATCACCAGAAACTGAGACCCATTTCTGAAAGGCTCTGGCCAACCACCCTTGGCAAGCTGCAGGCCTCCAAATCACCACTCCCTACTGAAAACTGCCCTCTCAGAGCAGCCCAGGGTATTTTAATGGGAGAAAACCAACTGAAACAGCAGCTCCACAGCCCAGAACAGCAACACCAACCATGTCACTCCAGAGAGGGGATGCCTGAGGAAAGGGTTAATTCTGTTTTCATGCCTCTTAAAAATAATTATTTGTTGTCACCATGAAGAGTGACTGATAATAATAATTACAGCTCAAGAGCACTGTTCACTTCTTCCCATCAGAGGGGCTGAGTGCAAATCAGCCAGTCCAGGTTTGGTTGAGAGCGCTCATAATTATGTTCCTGCCATCATATTCCCTCCTTTCTTACAGAAAATTACAGAAAAGGGGGAAATGCCTCCTGAAGTATCAGAGGGAGTTTTGCCTAATAATAGAAGTTTGTTCTTGAGTGATGTTTGAAACCCACGGGGGAGGGGAGAGAATGAAGCAAACAAGGGCACAATTTATCCCACAGCATCTATGCATTGAGATTTCTTTCTTTAATTTTTTTCCTAGTTGCCTTATAATATTTTAAAGAAAGCCATAAAATGGGGCTTAGTTTAACACTGTGCAGAGCTCAGATAAATCTTCTTCCTGATCATGTCACCTTTTCATTCAGTGGCTTTGAGGCACAGATAGTTTTTTTCACCATTATAGCTCACATAGAACATGGAGCTTTGTTGCTATGAACATATTATAAGTTTCTCTGTGTGTAAGACTTCTGATCATTTTCCCATGGGAGAACATACTTTTGCTGTCTTTTACTCTGTATAAGCTTTCTGTAAACAAAATATCTGTGTCTGTTCTTCAAGGACATGGAATTGGTCAGCCTCTTCCTACCTATGAGGAGAAGGAACTGAAATTACTTTATCTTTCTGATATTGTAAACTATTCGGACACATTCCCTGGACGAAGCAGCAGCAGGAGCATGGAGAATGCTCTGCTGAGCAGATATAGAAAAATATTAGAATTTTGGAGTCATTTTAATAAATCATATTAGCCTTCTGAATTTATTGTCAAGAGTCCTTTCTTCTGTGTATGGACCACAACGATAGAGCTTGCTCTTGAGTCTCAAATATAATAATAGTAATAATAATGACAAATATAATAATAATTACAATAAGAAAGAGGCAACAGAGATGCTGATTAGGGAGTTGAACCCTACAAACATAAATAGCCAAGGGAAATGAGCACAGGGAATGGAGAAAGGGCACAAGCAGATGTCCATGGACGAGGAAAAGGAGATGTTTTGGTTGAGAGTTCCGTGGTGAGATAGTGGCAGTGTCAGCTTTAATGGAAAAAGCCTATGGAATGTTCTCTATTGATATTAAAAACAGAAGAAAGAGAAAAAATTCCTCCCTGTGAGGGTGCTGAGGACCCTGGCACAGAGAAGTTGTGGCTGTCCCATCCCTGGAAGTGTCCTAGACCAGTCTGGACAGGATTTGGAGCAGCCTGGGATAGTGGAAGGTGTCCCTGCCCATGGCAGGGTGAAACAAGATGATCTTTTAAGGTCCTTTCCAACCCAAACTATTCCATACAAAGATTCTATACAAAGAAAACACCAAAGCCTGTGAAATTCCTGCTTCGGGGTGTTTTATTTTGTCCGCCTGAAGTCTGAGCCTATTTCTAACAAGATTTGTTCAAATATGAATATGAACACCAGACCCTTGGAAAATGCATGGATTTCCTCCAGCCTGAGCTTCCCCCCAGGAAGCTGGTGCAAGAGTGGGTGGTTTATGGTAATCACAAGAACTCAGGACTCATCTGGAGAAGAGAATTATGCAAAATGCCCGGTGGCCATGCAGACAATGAGGGAGTGTCTGCACTGACAATGGAAAGCACTTTCCCTAATGGGAAACATCCTCCTGGTTGGTCNGGAATGTTCTCTATTGATATTAAAAACAGAAGAAAGAGAAAAAATTCCTCCCTGTGAGGGTGCTGAGGACCCTGGCACAGAGAAGTTGTGGCTGTCCCATCCCTGGAAGTGTCCTAGACCAGTCTGGACAGGATTTGGAGCAGCCTGGGATAGTGGAAGGTGTCCCTGCCCATGGCAGGGTGAAACAAGATGATCTTTTAAGGTCCTTTCCAACCCAAACTATTCCATACAAAGATTCTATACAAAGAAAACACCAAAGCCTGTGAAATTCCTGCTTCGGGGTGTTTTATTTTGTCCGCCTGAAGTCTGAGCCTATTTCTAACAAGATTTGTTCAAATATGAATATGAACACCAGACCCTTGGAAAATGCATGGATTTCCTCCAGCCTGAGCTTCCCCCCAGGAAGCTGGTGCAAGAGTGGGTGGTTTATGGTAATCACAAGAACTCAGGACTCATCTGGAGAAGAGAATTATGCAAAATGCCCGGTGGCCATGCAGACAATGAGGGAGTGTCTGCACTGACAATGGAAAGCACTTTCCCTAATGGGAAACATCCTCCTGGTTGGTCCCATGCCCTGCACTGTGTGCTGCTGGGGTGCTGAAATGCAGGGCGGATCCAAGCCCCTGATCCAAGTTTTCTAATTGCTGTTAATGTTTTTATTTTTTCCTCCTCGGTGGGCACAGGAAACTGGTGGAAATGGCACCAGGACGGTGCCTGAGGGCACTGAGGACACAGCTCTGGGTGCCAGGCACTGCAGGTCCCCAGCCAGGGCTCTCTGCACAGAATCCTAATTTGGGTGAATCAAGGAGCAAGGAGGAATCAAGGCTACAAAGGGGATCTGTTTTTTCAGTAAAAATCTAAAATGAAGACTATCACTGCACCTAAAATAAGGCCGTCACTTAATTAAGTGCACCTAAATTAAGGCTATCACTGCACCTAAAATCCCTTTCAGAGCTGGGATGGTTTGACCACAGAACAACAGAATGGGCTGGGGTGGAAGGGACCTTAAAGATCATCTCATTGCACCTCCCTGCCATGGGGAGAAACACCTGCCACCAGCCCAGGCTGCTGTGCCAGCTTTAATGGAAAAAGCCTATGGAATGTTCTCCACTGATATTAAAAACAGAAAAAAAGAGAAAAAATTCCTCCCTGTGAGGGTGCTGAGGGCTTTTGCCTTTTGCAAAAGGCAAACTGCAGCCAAAGTCTGCCTGATGGATCCCTGCTATAAGGATGGAAAAGGCCACGCTGAAGGCACTGGGTGAACTGGCTTTGAATCAAAGGTGAAGGACCATAATGTTCCCCTGGGGTTTGATCTCTAGAGGATTACACTGGGAGAAGCAAACCTGTATTTTAATAAAAATACACCCATAATCCACTGCATTATAGTGAATTTCTGTTCCTTGGCCCAACACTGCACTGTGGCCATGGAAGAATTTCTTATTTTGAATAACAATCATACAATAATCATCTTTGAAAGGCTCCTCACACATCACAAGCCAAGCATCCATATGGTGCAACACCAAGTTCTCACCAGCAACTCCTGTTCAAGGCAAATGTGTCCTTGTCACCAAGCAAGGAGGTGTCCTTGGTTTGGCATGTTGGAGTTTGACTGGACAAGCAAGGCACTCTCAGTGCATATTCCCTTCTGGCAGATTTGTCTGGGAACCCAAAGCCTGTTTGCAGCTCTCAGGGTGCATTTACACTATCAGAAAAGTGTGGATCCAAGTCCTTCTGCAGAGCAGGCTCCAGTGGTGATTATAAACCACTGAGGCCTGTAAGCTCAAATTTTGGAGCTCTACAGCCAAATCATGCCCAGTGAAATTATATTTTAGCAAGAAATCCAGCACTTGGATCACTTGGCAGATGATCAGGACAGGGGCTGCCACTGCTGAGCATCTTCCTCTAGGAAGAGGAGGAAAATACCATGGGAATTTATAGGTATGGCAAAAACCAAAGCCAGACATCCTGCCCAAAGCTACCTGGGTTTTCCTGTGGCCATGGGAAAACATAACTCGGCCAGAAAGACAGCCAGGAAACAACTCAAAAAGGGAATGCTGATGTCTTTCCCCAGAACTCATCTCTGCACTGGTGGGCAAATTCTGAGCCAGGAATTGTTCTACCTCCATCACTTCACATCCGTCTGATCCAGTGGAATAAATGCTGTTGTTCCCTTTTTGGAATATGCATTAGTTGATTTTTAAGTACCAGCCCAATAGTCCCCAAGGGTGTACTAGAAAGAACCAACCAACCAATTTCACAGCAAATAATTTATTCCACAAACATTGCTTCCCTTCCCAGCTCCTGAATTGGTTCTGGACGGTTCACAAAATTCTTAGATTTATTTGTTATTCAGAATTGCTGATAAATTTCTTCCATGAATAATGAAATTGGGCCGGAGATTGTTCACTAACAGCCCTGTGTGAACAGTTGTAATTCACTGTACAAAATCCATGTTGTGATTTGATGTGTTAGCTATGTTTTGTGATATTGTCTCCGACTGGATGAATTATACGGCTCACCAGGGAGCGTGGCAGGTATTGTGATTGTAAAAATCTTGATTGGCCATTCCGAGGCAAAGTGGGGGAAATAATCTGAGTGTGGATGTTTGTTAGTGGCAGAGCTGTTTCTCCATCCACTTACCCTGACATAATTGGGAGATTGCTTCTCTGGTATCAGCAGAAAGGCTGACTGTAAAACACGTAAAAGAGGCATTACAGGCAGCCTTTCTGAAGTAATAGCCCCTGGGGGCTTCCCAGCTGGCAGCTGGCTGCAGGTAAAAATGACAGGACAAGAACACTCTTTTAACCATTGTTTCCTATCATTGATATGAGATTTTTCCCGATGAAACTGGTGCACTTGTGAGTCAACAGAGAGGGTTGCTGGAGCTGCTGTTTGTTTGCAGTGAGCGTTTTGTTCCAATTGCAGAGTTAACTCCAGGTGAGCAGCGAGAACACACACTGGATTAAACCATTCCCTGCCCTAAAATCCCTCCTTAAATCCACAGCTGGGCTTCTCTGTGCCCCCTCCCCTCTGCTGTTTTCTGACTGTCCCCCAGCCTGTCATTCCCCATCCTCGTCCTCTCCAGAGCTGTGGCTCTGCAGCCCGGGGACAGGGAGCAGAAATGCCAGGGATCAGCATTTCCCTGCCCTGCACTCCAGGGGATCCAGGGAAAAGCTGAGCCCACCACGGGTCCTGTTTAAGGACAACATTTTTTAACCTCTTAGGTGGGGTCAAAGCCAAATTCCTCAAACTGGGAATGCAACAGCTCTGCCTCCCTCCTCCTGCTGCTCCAACAGAACCACTCTGAGGAGAGGGTGGTGGGAACATGGAATCTCCAAGTTATTCCCACAGCAGAGCCTGTCCATCCCTTCCTCCTCTTTTGGGAGTGCAGGAGGTGTTTTGTTTTCTTTCCTGAAACAATTTGATTCAATCGACTTTTTAACCCGTGTTTCTTTTGTTTGTCACAAGGGTCTAGGGCACCCCAAGGTGAGAGGATGAGAAAACACAGACAGCCCTGCTTTCCAAATCCAACAAACTCAATTCCTGTGTCGGGAATATCGAGCACAGGCTCTGAGAGCAGGAACACACACACACACAAACAAACAAACAAACAAACAAAGCTCCATCATAACTCCCCAAATGTCACCTGCTCCCCCCACGGGGTTCACATCACCATGAACCTCCACTGTGAACACACCAGAAGGTCTCCCATTCCCAGCTCTCTTCACTAATTCTGGATTTTGGGGCTCATCTGAATGCTGAGTGCTCTGCAACAGCCGTGTTCCCTCCTCCTGTGCATCCCCACTCTGCATGTTTCTCATCCCTCCCTCTCCAACTCTGAGGTACAAAAGCATTTGCTGTATTTCTTTT
>VXAX01006966.1:241192-252156 GCA_013399835.1 Leptocoma aspasia
TTTTTTTTGGTCTCAGGCAGTGATGTGAATTTTCAAGAAAACACCTTTACAAATGAGAAAAAAAATCCAAACAGACTTTCCCCAAAAAAGGATGCGGGGGAGGGAGATGCTGCTCTTAATTTGACGAATCTTTCCCGATTTTGGGGTGGGATTTTTTTTCTTTTTTTTTTTGTTTCGTTTCCCTCCCTTGCTAATGAAATTCCTAAAGATAAGATGGGTTGTTGTTGCCATGGAAACTTGGCCCTGGCAGAAGCTAAGGCTGCAGATTTATTCATGCGGCTTGTTAGTCAAACTTGATGCAATAACACAGAATTAATATTTCGGTCTCATCGAGATCTTGCAGCTTTTGCCTCTCTGCAGAAGCTGGGAGGGAAGGAGATGCTAAACCCTGCACTGCTGGGCTGAATCCCTCAGTCCTCCCTGGGAATCACACCAAGGGCAGCTCTGTTTGAGGCACACAAAGTCCCCAGGAGCAGCCTGAGTGTGACTGCAGGAAACCTGGCCTGGTCTGCTCCCCAGATTGTCCAGGGTGAAACTGGCAGGGAACTGATTCTGCCACTCAATGGACAAAGAGTCTTCACCCCCTGGTAACTCCCTCAAGGGTTTTTGTGTTCTCAGTGAAATGCATTTTGCAGCTCCTGGTGGATGCATTCTTGGGATGAATAAGGATCTCCAATATTTATTGGATAAATAAGCACTGATCCTCCTGGGAATGCTGTGCCCGTGGCAACTCCAGCTCCATCCCACAGAGCAGAAGAGGGGGAGAAATTTAAGGTCATTCCTTAAATCTTAAATCCTTGGTCCTCCCTGAGCTTTGCTTTTTCTGATCATAAGAATCATAAGACATGAAAATTGTGTCTCTGTATGGTTCCCCTTCAAATGCCACCCATGTTGGCTTTCACACAGCTCTTCCAAACACCCCAAATGTTTGTGACACCACAGAAAGGGTTGGAGCTGTACAAGGAGAAATGGGCAGCAGTAGCAAAGTCCTCAAGGGTTAGAGAAAAGGAAATCTCTTAGCCATGAAGTCTGGTGCTGCAGCTCAGGTGACTTGTGGTTCTTGGGCACAAAGCCCAAGGGACACCCTGAGCCTGAAGCCACTTTTTTATTGCCTCCCAAACATGAATGAAGCAAACAGCACAAATCTGTGACAGAGCTGCTCAGCAGAGTGAGAAATCCTGAACCCCTACAGCTCAACACAGACTTGCTTGGCCAACTCAAAGACTTGAGCCTTTGGAGGATGAAGGCTCTTCCACTACTCACATTGTGCAGCATAAAAGAAACCAGTGTTTCAAAAAGCCCTCCATTTAAAGCTTGATGATCTCAAATTTATTTATTTTATTGATTGAAATGTAACTCTTTTGGATTCCTTCCAGGCCCCTTTGTGTACTTTAAAACACAACACACCAGGCAGCTGAACATCATAGAGAAGGGAAGAGCAGGGTTTGGGCTCAGAGAAGGGAAGAGCAGGATTTGGGCTCAGAGAAGGGAAGAGCACAGTTTGCCCACTGCTCTGATTAACTCATGGATTTCAACCAGAATAAAACCCTGCCAAAATCTACTCTTATCCACCCAAACACAAGTTTTCTGTATCTCAACAAATTTATGAGTTCTGGAGGGAACCAAGAGCAGTGAGGGTCATGCCAAGGAAATGCTGCTCCCTGTGTGTGCCTGGCTCTGCTTACACCCATTTGTTGCACCTAAATAGATGACTTTGCCCTTTTGCAAAAGGCAAACTGCAGCCAAAGTCTGCCTGATGGATCCCTGCTATAAGGATGGAAAAGGCCACGCTGAAGGCACTGGGTGAACTGGCTTTGAATCAAAAGGTGAAGGACATTAATGCTCCCCTGGGGTTTGAACTCTAGAGGATTACACCGGGAGAAGCAAACCTGTATTTTAATAAAAAATATACTTATTTCTGACACAGGATTAACAGTTTAAGCCCCTCACCAGCCTCTCCTTGTTATCATTGCTCTCAAGGAAGCTGCTTTTTCTCTCTGAGTGCTTTTTTCTAAAGCTGCAGAACCAACTGGGAGAGGTTTTTAATGGAGAACTCAAAGCAAGGAGGTGCTTCTACTTCCATCTCCCCTCCAAAGATTGTCAGTGCCATCTGAGAGGGTTCAGCACCCAGCACCCCTCTCCCAGAAACCCTTCAGTTCCAGATCCCCCTCCTTCACAGCAATTGATATGTCAGAGAATTCAAATCTGAAATCAATGAACCTCTGAGAGCAAAGTGTGTTGTTTATAATTGCTTGGCCCTCGAATTACTCAGGATACTTCAGGATTAGGCAGACTAGACAAGATTTTCTGCTTCTCTATTTCACTGGAGTTCCTAGAGGTGCAAATCTGTGCAGCATCTGCCCTGTAATCATTAGTAAAATAAATTAGAATGCTTGAAGGAGCAGCCTGATTAGGAAGTGAAGTGATCACTAGCAACTATTGTCAGTGTTGTGTGCTTTGTTCCACTTCAAGGCTAATTACTGTAACAAAGTGGATCATTTAAAATGGAAATTCTGGATGGCTGTCAATGCAAATGTTCATGATTTTTTCCTGGATGCATCACAACCGCATATGGGGAAACAAAGGACAATGGAAATAATCAAAACACAACTGAATTGAAGAAACCATTCAATAGACTTTTGTTAGAGCTCATTAAAAATGTGCATTTACCCTCATTCTTTCGGAGTGCTTTGTCTGAGGGCCCCTATCAGACTCCACCATCTCCACAGCTCTTTGCAAAACAATGTCCACAAAGGAGCCTGCTGCACTTTCTGACTTCAGCCAGAGGAACCCATTCCCCTTCCCGGGAGATCTGTGACCTCCGGTTATCCCCAGTGCCAGGACTGAGCAGAAATTCCCCTTCAGCCACACCCTGAACTCAGGGACTCTCTCACTGAGCAAAGCTCCTCAGGGCTGAACTGGGACTGAAGGAAACTCTGGGATTCACACACCCAAGAGTTTGGCACCTTGAGCCCCAAGCCCTGGAACGACCTGAGGCTGGGCCAGGTCCTGCTCCCGTTCTCATGGACTGAGCTGGTGGCTCAGTGATGTGACAGCTGGGAATGTCAGGAGACTGCAGGATCCAGCCAAATGTGGCTTTGTTTTCTTGATTCATAAATGGTTTTTGAGGCAGGGAGGAATTCTAACAAGGAGGTTTAAGGAGAAATACAGTTTCCAAGAAATTCTGAGCATGTTAACCTTGAATAGTCATCAGTCTGTTGTGGTCCTCACCCATCCACTCTAAAACCTGAGGGTGTTTTTAACAGGGAATGTGCTTAGAGAAAACTCATTTCCATTTGACTAAATCCCTCCTGGCCTACTCACTCATTTTTGGAGAGGAAATGGGAGAGAAAAGTTGTACATTTAGACAATGCATGAGGAAGCTGTGAAACCATTCCCTGCCAAGGCAAAATCAGATTCTGACGTTGTTTCTCTCCACTGTATTTACTCATGAATTGAGCTGTAATGTTTACTCATAGGAAAAGCACCCTGGAAAAACTGCATGAGTATCACTCTGCATAGGAAATTTTGGCAAGCTTGGACTGACAACTGTTTATTCTTTCAGTGAATTCACATCTGGGGACAACACCAGGCACAGCAAAGCCACCACCTTGGCCCAGTTCTCTTCCAGGTGGGGTTCAAAGCACACAGATCAGACACAATGTCCACATTCCCACTGCTGCTTTCTCTGGAGTTTAAAAATAACACCATACCTTCCCTTCTACCACCTTTTTGAACTGGTAGATCTATTTTTTTTTTTTTGGTGTGAGATTGCAATCTGTCTCTCACTGTCTGCACAAAGCCTTCCTTTGTGCAAGAGATGCATCCAGTCAGAGCTGGGAAAGTGGCAGCCAGGAGGCCTGGCCTGAAACCAAACAGCAAAAATGCAACCACATTTCTTGCAGGGGGTAGGTGCAGAAATCCCAACTCAGTTGTTTTAGGTGGTCTACTGCTGCTTTTAGAAAATCATCTGCACATCCACAAAGGGTTCAACCCATCTTTTCTGCATCAGATGTGCTGCAAAAGCTCACACCAATTGTGCCTGCACAGCAAGTCTGCTCAAAACCTGTCGGTCTTACTCTTTTTTAGGATGTGCCAGCTTGGTTTGTCCCTGAACAATTGGATAGAAGTGAAAGAAAAGAGATTATTTGGGCTGTTTCATCCCAGGCAGTTCTGTCTTTATAAAGGGGGAGAGGAAGGAGGAGAACACATTAAACTTTATATTAAATGCTCTGTGTCAGACACTTTCCAGGCCACCAGTGTAGGGTGTCAATGGTGTTTTACTGGTCTGAGTGTTATGTCAAGGCAGTAAATGAGGAGCAGTTATTGTGATCCCTGTCATTACATGCTGAAAAAAACAGTGTAAGTGGGATGAGAGTCAGCCTGGCTGTGCCAGCACAAAACTAATGTTTGTAATAAATTGCAGCTTGGGCTGATGTGGCTCTCAGTGATGGCACAAAATGAATGGAACTCCCCCAGCACAGGCAGGAGTGGGGAGCAAACAAATCAAGGGCATGAAGGGCGATCACTAAAATGCCTGATTGGCTTTGCAGGGCTGTTTGACATCTGTGGAAATCCATTGACTTCAATAGATTTACCTAAGGCAGCTGAGGGTGGGAGAAGAAAACATTTTTGTGCTTTGAAAACCAGGAAATGGAAATTATTAGGGAAGAAAGAGTAAAATAGATTAACCCAAAAGAAGTCAAGCTCCTTGTCTTTCCTAGAGGAGCTGAATAAGGCACGGGTTTGAGGTGTCTCCCTTCTAAACCACCAGACTTCCTGGGGTAAATTAGCTCTGGTTTTAGCAAATGAGTGGTTTCTAACGAGATTGAGGGCAAAGAAACCTAGGGAGTGTTAAACCTGGGGAAATAAAAGATCAATATGCCTTTGTCTACAGCCAAATATTTGCTATTCTCAATAAAATATTAGTCTACCACAATTTGCCTTGGGTGAAACTCCAGTAGTCACTGGGACACTGAGAAAAATTCTTTTTAAAAATTCATTTTGTGGGACCCCATTGGGCTGAGTGCATGTTCTGCTGGGCTCTGCCTAATTGAACGAGCAGAGACAAGCTCTAGCCCAAATCCATCAAAAAGAGAGGTTTGGGTGGTTTTTTATCCCTGTTCATATTTTACAGCTCAGGACAGTGATCTAATACAGCACAGAGCCTTTCCTCAGATCTTCTGGCCCTCAAGAATTGGGAGGTACAAGACACCCAAGGCCTACAGACTTTGTGGAGAGTTAGTACATCTATTTTGATGATTTTTTCAAAGAGAGCAAGAGCTGCTGTGATTTGCTGCTGCTCCTTGGCCATCCCTTTCACAGTCCTACAGAGTTCACAGTATGAAACTCAGGAGGCTAAAATCCAGAGAGATCAGTGCAGCTTCCTCCCAGGAAGAAGCACCAGTGAGCAGAAAAAAAAAAAAATCACTGCTGGACACAAATCCCCATTTCCCTACCAGTGCCGTGACCACGGTGTGGATAATTCCAAGTCCCTGTGACCCCAGGCAGATCCCTCTGGGATTCATGGGTGTGTTGGTGCTCTGGGTAATTAGCTGTAATATTTTAGCAGTGCTCCAAACTCCTTGTGTCACTGATTTGGTTGTTTTGTCCCAGCCAGTTCTGCCGTGACCCGCCATGACGTTACACGGGAAGGAAAAGGTCACAAATCCTCCCCTGCCATCACCAAGGAGACAGGAGCTGTTCTTCAACTGAGTGGGGTGGGCAGCTCTGCACACTTGACAACGTTATCAGCAGGGCTGGGGAGGAGAAGGGGTGGACAGGGGAGCCCTGGGGTGGGGACCTGCCACCACCTCCCTTCATCTTCAGGCTTCACCTCCCTCCCAGGCAGGGCCTCAGCAAGCTAATTATTCTGGAAGGCACCTTCCTAACCATCTGACATCAAGCCTGTGATGCATGTTGAGGGTAATTATCCCTTGCTCCCTGTCCTAGAATGTCTCTCACAAACCATCAGAGGAAGGAGAAGGCGCTGAGGATCCCTGGAACGAAAGCGCGCCGGGAAAGGAGCGGCCATTCCCACGTCTGTCAGAGCAGAGCCTGAGAATGCGTTTTGTTTGTGCAGGGATATTTTTAGGCTTTGGAATTATGCAAATTGTTCTCCTAAATTACACACACAGCCCTGTGATAGCAGCTAGTGGCAGTTTTGCAGCTGTCAGTGTCGTATGGCAGTGAGCGCCCAGCGAGCGTGGAAATGCTTCTGAGCCTCAGGAAATGGTTCTGAGCCTCAGGAAATGGTTCTGAGCATCACAGAATGGTTCTGAGCATCACAGAATGGTTCTAAGCCTCAGGAAATGGTTCTGAGCATCACAGGATGGTTCTAAGTCTCAGGAAATGGTTCTGAGCCTCAGGAAATGGTTCTGAGCATCACAGGATGGTTCTAAGTCTCAGGAAATGGTTCTGAGCCTCAGGAAATGCTTCTGAGCATCACAGAATGGAATGGTTCTGAGCCTCAGGAAATGGTTCTGAGCATCACAGGATGGTTCTGAGCCTCAGGAAACGGTCCTGAATCTCAGGAAATGGTTCTGAGCCTCAGGAAATGCTTCTGAGCATCACAGAACGGTTCTAAGCCTCAGGAAATGGTTCTGAGCCTCAGGAAATGCTTCTGAGCATCACCACAGCCCCAGATACCTGCTCATGGATGGACAAATCACACACAGAGCTGAGGGCCTGATATAGGAAGGGAGACAGCACTGAAAAGGGGCCTCTGCACTGACATCTTTCCATGGGACCTCTCACTGCTGGTGTGTGACCTCCACGTGCTGCTCCTCTGTGACTCCGGGGCGTTTGGATGCCATTACCAACACAAACTACATTGAACAGTTTTATTATCAAGGTCAACAGTGCCATTAAAATACTTCCAGGCATCAGTCCTCCACTCCTAATGGAAAGCAACACAAAATAAAAAAGCTGACTGTTTAAGCAGCTAAAGAAGAGGCAGGAGAAGGACTGGACAGGATGGCAGGTTTGTCTCCTCTGTTTGGTTTTCAGGAGGGTATAAACCTCCCTGTCCTACAGGCAGTACAATAGACAGAAAAGCATTAGAGGAAATGCTACAGAATTTTGCTGAACAATTTGTCTGAAAACACATTGCTGGGACTCTGCCTTGCTCTAGAGCTGGGAACAGGGGTGTGGGGCAGTGGTTCCCCATTATTGCCCTGCCTGAATTCCCCCTGAAAGGCTTTGGCTGAGCCCAGCACCAGTGCCAGCCCCGCACTGAAGAGCTGATGATGAAGGGGGAAGTTTGTAATCAGCCAAATTTCCCTGGCTGTTTTACCCCCATGGCAATCACTCCATTTTCTGCCTACAAAACCTTCTCTATCCCTGATCTCTATTAAAGAAAACCACAACAAAAGAAAGAACAGAGGCAAGCCCTGATAGAAGATTAGCATTAGAGGTGGCTCTTGGTGGAGGTTCAATTCCACTGAGCTCAGATTTATCAATGAGTAGGGAAGCAGGAGTTGGAGCACCAAAGGTCTGGAGAAACCTCTGACACCCCACAAGCTCAACAGGACTGCTGGCTGAAGAGATTGTGGGCATCTGGACATCCCTCACTCATGGTTTTATCTGATCACAACCCTTTGTACAGGTTTTATTCCTGTTGTTACCCAGTTCTTAGCCACCAGCAATGAAAATCAGCTACCTTGGCAGGCTTTTTTTTTTTTTTTTGCAAGAAGAAAACCAGAAAAACCAGCAGCCCAAACCAGACAATGGAAGAGAAACGGATGTAAATCAACAGGAAATATTTTAGGGCTGCAGAGAGAACAGTGATGGGTAAATGGGGCTGGAGGGTCAGCAGCAGCAGATGTTGGGAATGAATGGGATGGAAAACAATGGCTCAGGAGGGATGGGCAGGTTGTCGTGATAAGTCTTGTGGATAGTTTACTAAATTCCCTTTACAGTGTAAACATTTTGTTCAGGCGCTGCTAGAAAGATTTAAGAGAACTGTGTAAAAATGTTCTCTGCTCTATAAAATGCTACTGCTTTGCCTTTCTTGTCTGGAGAGCAAAATAAATGAGAGCAACAAAAACACTGTTGCAACCAGCACCACACACATCATTTTTCAATTGTTGAAACAACTGGTCTGTGTATTTCTCCTCTTTGTGAGGGAAAGAAATTACAGGGAGGGGGAGACAACACTTTGGAGGGTCCTAAAGTGCTGTGACAAAGGGTGTCACTTGGGATCTTCTTGCCTCTGTGCCTTAATTGTATGAAGATGCATCATGTGGTTGCAAAGCTCATTAGCAAAATTAATTCACTGTGCTCTATTCATTTGTTACAATCCTGACATAAAGCCACGGAGCATTTTGCATCTGGAGCTGTTTGAAGACAAAGCCACTCTCCAAATACTTTCTTTGGTTGGTTTTAGCAGAGCGTAAATCGGATGTGCACGGAAAGCACAGATCCTCTCTGTGGTGGGATCTCCCCCTCACAGAGAACAGATAAATGTACAAATAGCAAAAGAATGAAGAGCAAAAGGGCAAATGAGAAGCCTCACTAACCTAGACTCAGAGATACCTGGCTTTGCTGTGATTTGCACAGGGACATGAGACCACCCTCTGCTTAGGAGGGGAACACAGGTGGGAAGCCCTGACTTCCCAAATCCAGGTGTTTTGTAACCATAGGCAATCCCACAGATGCTCCTGCACTGCTGAAATGAAAAACCTGCTGCCTTTCTGGAAGGATGTTCCCTGAAATCACAGATGCATCCAGGTTTTCTCTCCTCAACACCAGGACACGTCTGGGAGCTGACAAAACCACATGGTTATCACACCTTGAGGGACTCAAAGCAAGATTCAAGGTGTGCAAACAGTGGGAACTGAGGGGAGAGACAGAGTTCTGCTCCTGATGGGAGAGATAACCAGAATTATCGTGGAGATGAACAAACCCTCTCCTGCCATGCCAAGCAGCAGAAATCCAGGCACAGCAACTCCTTATCTTAATCAAAGTCACTTACTTTTTTTATTTTTGGTTTGTTTGTTTGTTTAAGTCTAAGATTTTGGTCAAACGTTTCACTGTCAGGGTAACTTTTTAATTTGGAGCCAGTCAAACACGTAATAAAAGTAAGCTCTGAGCACTACATGGACATTGCTCCGGGACGGGCTCTCCTAAGCTGCTCATTGAATTTCTCACCCTGGGAAATTCAACAGGACTTTTGCTCCGAAGTCATTAAGGGGTTCTTGTGCAAGACACTCCTCCTGCCCTTGATTAGCTCTTTGTGTGGGCATTTATTTATCTACAGACATGAAACCAGGGCCCGACCCCCAGATAACATCAGTGAATCCAACTCCCTTTTTACCCAGCCCAGACCTCAAGCTGCAGATAACAAACTCCCAACTCGTGGGTGGTTCCCAACCCTTGGCTGTTGTTCTACTGCTTCGTACAGTTTTGTGATTTAATTGCTTTTTCAGGCATTTGTCTTTTAGGGATATTTCTTTTTTCCTTCTAACAACTCCAGTTGCTCTGGGAAGAGTCAGTTGTCATGACTCCCTGCTTTTAAGGCTTCTGCTGCCACGTTGCCTGACAATAAGAGGAACAGAGGACCAAAGCAGAAAGGGGGGAAAAAAGCTTAATTATAGCCCAGACTGCCTCTCTCTCTAAGGTGAAGGGAATGTAAATTATAATTCCTGGATACCAAATCAAACAGAATTACTTATATCTTGAAATCCCCACTGATCTGGCCACTGCAGTTAAGCAACCAAGCTGCTGCCTTATTATTCCAGTGACATACTGCTGCAGGAGAAACTCCCAGGCACAGCAATAAACCAGCAAAAATGCAGGACATGGCTCAAGATTTCCCTCCTCTCCCTTTCCCAGGTAGCTTTCCATATTTCTCTTCAATTAAATCATACCTGGCACCTCTCCCCTGAATTTTTAACAAGTTTGTTTTAGGGAGAAATATGACCAAGTGACCCTTGGAACAGCAGAGAGTGGAGAAATTAAAACATGGCCAGAGTGCAGCAGGGAAAGCCTGAATTAGGATTTCTGCTTCCTTGAACAGGTTATTTTCCAGAGAGAACTGGTGGCTTCCAGTTCTCCTGTTGTATTTTAGACGTAGAAATCTCTGCAATTTTGATGCTGCCTGGAGAGGGATGGTCAATATTGCACGTGTTTTACTCACATGATGGAATAAATCCATGGCTTGCCTGAGCCTCTCACTGCAGCAGCAATTTATAAAGCTGGAAGAACAGAGAGGTGCTCATGGCAAAAAGACCACACACTCCTTGTTTCTCCTTAAGCCAGCTGGGCGTAGGAAAAACTGAAAGGATCAGGCCAGAGAAAGAAAAATGCCATTGAGGGGAGACACAAGGGCTCTGGAGAAGATGAACAGGAAATGAATCTACCAAAAACCCCACGTTTTTGCCCTTCTAATGCATGGTGGGGGTGCCAGCTTTGGTGGGACCAAAGGCAAAGGCTGACAGGAGAGGGAGAAAATCCCATTTGCAGGGCTCTGAGAGAAAGCCCCCAGCAGGGGAGCTGTGATTTCAACCTCATTGAGTGCGTTAGCAAGTGGCTGGGAAGCTCAGAGGATGGCACACACTGCACTGGGTTTCGTGACATTTCCATCTTGGGGCTGGGAAGAAGGCACGGGAGGATTCAGTGGATCATAAACTGTAAACATGAAATACAGCAGGGGAGCTGCAGCCTCGAAACACAAACCAACCCTCCTTGGGAGTGTTCAGTTGCATTTTCAAAGCCATACACAAAAAACAAAACAAAAAAAACCCACAACAACAAAAAACCCTAACAAAACAACAAAAACCCCACAAAATCCCAAAAAACAAAAAAGCAAAAAAAACCCCCAAAAAACCAAAAAAATCCCCCCAAAAAACCTAAAAACAATACTCACAGCAAAACATCAAACGAGTGGCAGTAGCTAAGAACAACACTTATCAAAGCAAACCTCAATACTCACAACAAACCCTTAAACAGCGTCAACAAAAACA
>VXAX01006966.1:252212-262636 GCA_013399835.1 Leptocoma aspasia
AAGCCACAGAACCACAAGTTTGGAAGAGACCCTTTGAGTCCAACCCAGCCCTAAAACTTCAACCCCCCAAACCCTCCCCCCCAAAAAAACCCCAAACAAACCCCAAAAAACCCAACCCAAAACCAAAACAACTCTTCAGCCATGGGTTACAAATGCATGGAGAGATGAGGGAGGGAGCACTGTGGTTATTCCCAACCTTCTCCTGTGGATGCAGCTGAGTCCCCACTCCCCAGCTGCCATCCCCCCTCCACCCCATGCAGAATGTTAAATAATATCCAACATGTAAAAGAAACCACCCCTGCAGCCCCTGCCAGCCCACACCTTGAGGGAGCTCCCCAGCACTGCTCTGCACCCCCAAACCCTCTTTGCTGCCTCACAGGGAGTGATTTGTGTGAATCCAGCCCAGGGTGTTTATTCCCTTTGCAGATCTCCATGTGCTCAGCACTGCAGCTCATTTTATGGGAGCAGATCCAGGGATTTAGGAGAAAACAAGGTTTCTCCTCTCACCCTTTACAGGATATGCTTTGGAGTCAAGGAAGAAATGATAAGATCTTGGGGAAAAAAAGATGTGTGGTAACTGGGCTTCTCCCCAGCCCAGATTGCAAAGGATTTTCTGCATGAGGCTCCTGGGGCACCTGCAAAAGAAGGATTTGCTGCCCTTACTCCTGCTGGGAAGATGCTCTGAGTGGTGTGATTGCCTCTGGTTGGCCTGTGAGGCACACACGGGGACATCTGAGAGTTGAACAGGTTAAAAACCTGACAGTGGCCACGTGTCTGCATCTCTGCCCACCCCAGAGCTGAGGCAGGGAGTGATTAAATACACAGGGCACACATCCCTGCTCACACTCAAATCCACGTGCACTTGTGCAAAGCAAAAATCTCTGGAGAAAGTAGCAATGATAAATATCTAGCCATGTTTCTCCCTGATTTCTTGCCTCCTCCTTTATTGCATAATTCACTTTCCCAATGGCATTAGGTGTTCCTCAGGCATCACCTTAGCAGTTTAAATATGAGTTGGGTCTAATATATTCTGCAAGGAAGCTGTTCTGCAGAGCAGACTCACAGGGAAAGATCTGATAGAACCAAACCCCTTATTTTTTTCCCTCCTATCAGTCTCAGTGCTTTTATTTCCAGTTTGTACCTCAAGGAAAACTAGAGAATTAAATTAATTAGCTCCTGGTAATGGGGATTATCATTTTATCTGTTTGAAAGAACTCTACCCATACAAATGAGACTCTGCACCAAAACTTCTTGGGCACAGCTTGGATTGTTGCAGCAGAGCTTGAGGCACAAAAATACCCATCAGAGAGACAGAGATACTAAATTTATCCCTCAGGACAGCCTGGCCATGTAAACCATCCATTCAGCTCAGGAAATCACACAGCATCCACAAATTCCCTCGCAGAGGATCAGAACAAGGAAGGAGACAGCCTAAAGTACTGATGTTGTGTAACAGCAAATGTTTCTATGGAGACTTTCCAGCCACTCTCAAAGGAAGGCAGAAATGCTGTTTCTTTCCTGCTGCTGAACAAATTGTGGCTGGAATGTGGGGGGCTGGCACCTCTCGTGTTAGCCCAGAGATGGAGCAGCCATGGTAACACAGTTGGTGTTTCTGAGGGGAAAAAACCTACATGGAACACCCTGAGCTCCCCAAGGCAAAGGAGATCAGTCATGGCAATGCAGAGCAGGCTCTGCCAGAGGAATCTGGGGACCTGGCAGGGAGGAGATTGAATTCTGGGTGTAATTCATTCTCACCATGCCACAAACACAGGCCAGAACCAGTCTCAGTGGGACCTCACCTCCTTCTGTACATCCTTCCTTTACTAGGGGCAAAACTCCCCCATCTGATGGATCAGTGGTGGTGGGAGGGTGAAAAACTCCTAAATGACTCAAAATTCTTATTCACTGCTCCCCAAACAAAGCAGATGAGCAATGAAAGCAGGGTTATTACAAATCCAGCATGTTTGCAGGAAATCTTCCTCTGTACAGAGTGCTCACCTTGCACTGCACACAAACCATGATGTGGATCCTTACTCCCTCTGGCCTTTTGGTTGAGGCAGCTGTGGTAATTTTGTGTTTGGATGGGTGGGAGGGGGAATAACCAACATGTTCCACCTTATAAAGGGCAAGGACAGACTGGAACAGCAAGACAAAAACGTCCAGAGAACACAGATATTTTCCCTGAGACCTCCTTTGGAAAGCTGGAGTCAGTTCCACTCCAGGGCATTACAACACAACTGGAAGTGCAGAAGCTCCCAAATCTCCAGGATCCTCCAGATGCTGGCTGGAAAAGGGGAGAGAGAAAGGAGGGATCTGCAGGCCCAGGCAGAGGGGTGTGAATCTCCTATGGATGGAGTCTAAACCACATCAAACCCGTGCAAAGGTGCTCACACACACGAGGCTGACAGGGCTGAAACAGAGAGGGACAACTTGGTCTCACACAGACCAAAAGTCCCTAAAATCCCTGTCAGGTGAGTTCACACATTCCTATACCCATTGCCCCTCTCAAGAGTTTGGTTTTTCACAGGCAGGTTGGAGCTTGCCCAGCTCCACACAATGAAGTGCACCAAGACACAGGAAAAAAAACCCTGCAGGTTTTAAGGAAGCACAACCTTAAAAACAAATCAGCCTCCATTCAAATATGTCAGAAAAAGCATTTCCAGAGGGACTCCTGACCCCCACTTCGCTGCTCCTGAGGCTCCTGGGAGTCACACATCTGCAGCTCAGGGTATTTTTGTTATTTTGCCTCGGTGGCAGAACCGAGAGCGCCTACTCAGCCAATTCCTTGTGCATTCCACGCTGCTGGAACGCTTCATCTTCACGACAACTCTGGTTTCTCTCTGTGCCATCATACGTTTATGTACATTAACCTTGTGCTAAATTCCAAAGGCTGGAAGCAACCACCTAAATCACGCTAATTAAGACAAATTACTGGAGTGCTCTGAAGAACGCTGGGAAATGCATTTTGCTGCACGGCACAATAATGAAAACAAAGCTCGATTCCATAACACTCTTAAGTGTGCTTATTTCCAGCCTTTTCTTTTCTCTGGTCTTTTCTGGTTTCCAAAGAATCTCTTCCTCGCCCTTCAAGGATAAAATTTAAATTAATTCCCCCAGCAAGACCTCAGAGAAAGTTCATCCTCGCTGGAAGGTGTCGTTCAGGAAAAGTCAATGGAACAAATCCGTCCCCAGGTACAACACCTGCAGAGCTATGCCATGATGAGCACAGCCCAGGCTGGAGAGGGGAATTCCCCTTAATTTCCTGACCTCTGTGCTTCCCTGGCACCGTAAGCTGGCTCCAAAGAGGCAGGAGCAGCCCACTGGGATGAAGAAAACCCCCTCCCCACCAGATTTGTTTCAGCAGCTCCTTCGGGACCTCCCCGTGAGGGAATTTGGTGGTGGGAAGAAGGCAAGGATTCAAGAATGGTGCAATACCAGAACAGCAGTGCCCTACTGTTCTGTTTGCACTGCTTCAGGGGTTTATAAAAAATTAACTCCAAATTTGCATGTGCAAATGTCCCCAGCAATGACGCTGCAACAGCGGGGCCTTGGAAATGGAGCCCACACCAATTCCATCTCTCCCTGCTGCCAAGAAAAAGGAAAGAACTTCCCATTCCCAGCCCACCTGAGCAGTCCATCACCCTAAAACCATTCAATGAAGGGAAAAGTGCAGCATGAAGAAGGGATACACCTAAGCTTTGCACATGGAATTATAAGCAGGATGGCACAGAGGATATAAAGGGTCCCTGCATACAGCAGAAATTAATTTTCTCCTAGAAAAGGAGCCTCTAATTATACTTCTACGTCACCTTTATCTCTCTGCCACATAATCAAACTTCAAGTTGCTGCTCTGGAAGTGAACTCTTTTTCTCAAATGCTGGGAGAAACATCTCTAAATTATCATCAGAAAGAAGATAATGGATGCTGACTGCTCCCTGAAAGTAATTTTTGAGTTTTCTTTTTCTGAGCAGGAGCTAAACAGTGTCTAGTGATGTTCATTAAGCAGTCAGCATCCTCCTCTGGAGAGCTGACGTCAGTTTGCAGCCTGGGACCTGCAATTATCATCCACACTGAAGTGGATGCTGCCTAGTTACAGCACGCTGGGAAGTCTGAAAGGATCTGGCTGTCACCAGCTGCCCTCCCTCAAAAATTTGAAAGTGGGAGGTAGGAAATGAGAACTACACAAATCCACTGAGTTTTGACCTTGGAAAAAAAATTTCCTGGGTCATGTTTCCGTCCCTCTGCCACCCCTCACTGTGTTCATCCCTTCTTTGCTTGCAGGAAGGCAAGTGAGTGATGCAGTCAATTTAAAGCCAGTTTAGATAAGCATCTGAACTCCTGGATCTAAACTCCAGACCTCAGGAGTGTTTCAAAGTGTGCTCATCAATACACAGTGGAAAAAACAAAGCTTTTCCTCTGTCAGAAAAATCCCCAGCAAAACTCTGTGTCATTAGTGGTGTCAGGATGGGGACAGAATTCCAGGAGCAATCTGGGGGTGAATTGGCAAAAAAAAGACTCTGAAGGTGACCATGTAAACTCCATTTTCCAAAGTTTTCTACCATGAAAGCCAGGAGCTTTAATCACAACTGGATAAAACCACAGGATTAAAATGTCACCCTCCTTTTGCATGTGGAGCCTGGCCTGTTAAATAAGCAAGTTGCCCCACAGCAGCTTGTAGGGTGGAACATTGAAAGACGACAAAATAAATTGGTTTATAGGTGCTGGGGGTGGAGGCTTGGCATGAACATTGAATCAGAGGCTCGTGATGGCTTTTACCTTCCACCTTGTGTGAGCTCAGCCATCCTTCTTTTGTGACACTTCCCACTAAGGACTCCCATTTATTTGATGAATATCTAAACTCCATCAGACATTGCTGCTCTTGTTGTTTTCTAACCATCTTACTAACATTTTGTTGCTATTAACTTCAATAAATTACAGCCTGGTATTTGCATTCATAGCACTGAGCAATCCATCATGTAAGCTTATTTTTTTGCTTGTTTTTTTCTGAGAGAACCATAATTATCCACCTCCTGCAAGGACCTTATTTCCTACCTATTTTGTATTTTGCACTATTAGGGAGGCATGAATTTAAATCAAAGTATTGCTTAGGGCAGAGGGGTGGTGTCTCCTTTTCTTCCTCTGCTTTCTCTTCCAGCAAACCCCACAAACATCACAAAGAGCATCAGAAAATGCTGGAAATTCAGGTGGTAGAAATTAGAGAACAGTTCCAGTTTCTGAGTTGTTTATCTGCCTAATGCTGCAGGATTTCTTGGGAGGATGATCGAAGATACCTGAGCAATGGAGGTGCCAAAGGATATCTAATGTTTAATAAAGGACATCTAATGTTTAAAAGGATATCTAATGTTGAAAAATCCCTCTGGACATCTTATGGATGGCCCACAGTTTGATATATTGTGTCAGACACGTCCCCCCTGTGTTTCAGACTCAGTAGAGATGACATGAATCACTTAATTCTCCATTGAAATGCAGGATCTGCTGGGTAGAAGGCAGGATATGGATTTTCTTTCAGGGCATTTCACGAAAAGAAATAAAGAAGAACTCTGTAAAGCCCTGAAATTACAGGTGGAATGCCACAATGGGGGATGCAGGCTGGCCAGGACAATTTATTGCTGGAAATCGTGCTCGGGGGGGGACTGGCTTTGCTTTGACAGGACCTTGGCTTCACCAGCAAGCCCAGGGACAAAGAAGGATGGAAAAAGATGCTGATTTTCTGGCACTGGGGGAACCAGGGCAGTCTGTACCCAGATCAGTCTGAGAGCTGGAATCAGTTGGGCGAGGGCAAGTCGTGCTCTCACATCCCGTGGATCATCAGGAGGTCACTTAATGAAGCACACAGTGACAAAGTTCTGGGATGGGACCACAGCAACAACCTGCAACACCCAACCCCAGCCAGAAACTCCTTCTTAGGACACCACATTGCTGAAAACAATCAGGAAGAGTGATTTTATTTCCTGGCAGGTTATTTTCAGCCCGGATCATTTCCGTGACCTGCTCCCCAGCACATCCCTGTGCGAGGCTGTGCTGCCAAAACCCAGGGCACAGAGACGTGGGATGGCAAAGGTTCTGCTGGGCTGCCTGCTCATCTTCTGCACAGCCATTTCTGTGTCCCTGCCTCGCCACAGGTCACTCCCAGCTCTGCTCAGACAGACTGACACTGTGAGAAGCAGTGGGGACATGCCAGCCAGGCTGTGTTAATTCAGGTGTTCAGGCTGCTGCTCTGAAGCAGAGCTGGGCACATGACAAAGCTTCCTGGGATGATTTATGCTGTCTCCAGGCACATTCTGTGGAGCCAGGATGTGTAATAGACTGCAGGGGAGGTTGAGCTCAGTGTTTTGTGAAGAGATGGCCTGTGTCACAATCTGTATTGTGCCTGAGCGCTGCCAAGGCAGCTGAGAATAATTCAGGGAGTTGGGGAACTGCTGTGCCTGTCAGCTCCTGAGGAGGGGAGGCACGGAGGAGATCCAACCTCTACCTCAGATCAGCAGGCTGAAAGGATGAACGAGGCTGGGCTGGTGCTGAGCAGCCTCTGACAGGGCATCCAGGCTGAAGGGATCATCCCGGGGGAAGCAGAGGCTGCTCTGCCCCTGTGCTCCTGCCCAGCTCCCAGGCTGGCACAGCCTCACTGCAGGCTGCATTCCACACCAGGGCACCGGGGGATGGAGCAGTGCTGGCTGGTGTCACCTCATCCCAGAGAGGAGCTGTCTGCCTCCATTTACCCCAGCCACAGATGAAGATGAGGTTTATGGCTCCCTGCAGCCTTGCAGGTGACCCAAAGCACTCCCTCTGTGTGCCAGACACTTCAGTTCCACCCCAGGAGTTTGCTGGGATGTTCTGCAAAGGGGAAAGCTGAGCTCTGGGAAGTGCCATGAATTAATTCCAATGTGATTGTGAAGTGCAAGCGCAAGGAGTTGACTGCAAATCCAAACAAATCTCCTCATGCCAAACCCTCAAATGGAACAATCAAGGTTTTCATCCCAACTCCAGCACCCACAGATGCCAGCAGAGCATCTGGCCAGTGAGGACCAGCACGTTCATCCTGCCAGGAGCCTTCTGCAGGCAGAAAGAGACTGAGGGAAAAGGGCTGAGCCCTGAGAGCCAGCAGGGCCAGAGGGTGCCCCCAAGTCACATTTCCTGTCCCAGGGAGGTCCCTCCATGCCTCTCACACACAAGCAACCTTCCAAGTATTGTCCTAAAACTCCAGATTTTAGAGCTTTCCCTCTCCTTTGTCACCAGAGTTCACAAAAATGCTGAAACTGTTGTAATACTTCAATTGCTATTCCTCCCTCCCCATTTATCCTTTAATTTACAGCTTCCTCCTCTTGCATTCTTATTTCAATCTTTTTTATCCCTCCAGCTTCAGAATGTTTTCCAGCTTTTGTATCTCTTTTTATTTGATCATCATCTTCCTGTTCTATATTTGTGCTTGCAAACAGACACCTGCATGCACACCCACACTGCCTGACTCAATCTTTGTTTTGTTTTCTGGCTTCATTTTGCACTTTCATTTGTCTCTCACCCTTCCTCAGTCCCTCTTCATTTATCCTTTTTATTGCTGGAGGCTAAATTTTGTTGCTTATTTAGCCCATGCTTCCTGTCTCTGCTATCTCAGACCCTCCTGTCTCCAAAAAAACTTCTTTATCTCCACAGACTTCCCTTTATTCCTTATTTGCTCCTCTCTGTGATCCAAGAAGAGCAACTTCTCCACCTCACCATTTTCATTTTTCTGAGGACACACCACACTGATGCCCCTCGTGCCTGTCCTAACAACACATTAGAAATTCCATGAAAGTAATTCTGGAATATTCTGAGTTGGAAGGGACCCACAGGGATCATCCCAGCTCCCAGCCCTGCCCAGACCCCCAACAATCCCACCCTGGGCATCCCTGGAGCTGTGTCCAAACTCTCCTGGAGCTCTGGCAGCCTCAGGGCCGTGCCCATTCCCTGGGGAGCCTGGGCAGTGCCCAGCACCCTCTGGGGGCAGAACCTTTCCCAAAATCCACCCTAAATGTATCCAAGCAATCATTTTGTTGGTATTGGCAGTGATTTCTTTGCCTTTCTGTGCTGCTCAGGACATCAAGCTGTGCAACTTGCACTTCCATCACCCTCATTTCCAGGAGTCCTTGCAGGATAAAAGAGCAGTTGATATTAAAATGTCCCGTTCACTTCCACTTGCCATTCAGCTGCATAGCAACCACAGACTACCTTTGGCAGACTTACTGAACTATTTTTAGTTCAATTACTTGTTCCCCTGACTCAGTCTGCAGGGTCTGAGCTTACCTTTCATGCAATATGTGCAAATGACCCTCATTGCTTGCACTCGTCCTGACCCGTGCAGCTCATTACCAGGAAATTATTTTAAGGACTGAGATATAAACTTCTATATTTGCCCCTCATGTCTGACAGATTTTCAGGCTAATTTTGTTCCCATCTAGCTTTCATAGCCCAAAGTTTTATCATATTCATATCCTTGTCATCTACTTGGGTGACAGAACTACCTGCAGGTGGATTTACCAGCTTGAGGAATAGCTTCTAGCAGGGAAAGCTAACGATGATGTGTCAGCACAGCAAATCTGTAAAATCCAAGAGGGGAAGGCAGCAGGAGGCTTGTTTATCATTTTTGGGGGCTGAAATAAAGCTTTTTCTCAAGGCCTGCTGCAGGAACAAGTGTGGGTAAGGGGAGGAGTGGGAGCAAAACTACAACAGCCTCTGAACCCTGCCCAGAGCAGGATCTGCTCCTTGTGCTGGATCAGTGACTGGGGAGAGGACGTGGATTTAAGTTTAAATTATCCCCCACGTTCCCATTTCACTGAACGCAAGAGCATTTCAGCTGGCACCACAGAGCCAGGCTCCTCTCCAGGTTTATTTGCAGGATAACTGTTTGCTCTCTCACCTCAGTTATGGCTAATGTCAAACTTCAGCAGGATGAGATGAGAACACAGACTGGTGCTAAAACCAAGCCTGGAAGATATTTGCACACGATTTTGACTTGTGAGGAACCTGCATGGATATTCCAGAATGAAGGAAACCCAAACCTGATTTGGAAGCACTGATGTGCCAATATTAATCCTTAGCTCACAGGAATGGCTTCCATTAAAGACTCTTTCCAACACTAAATGTGCATCTCCTCTAAGGAAAAACACCCTGGACTGCTCAGCTCTCACTCAGAAATCAAGTGTCCACCCCAAACAATCATCATGGAATCACAGAATGGTTTGAGTTGGAAAGGGACATAAAAATCATCTCATTCCACACCTTGCCACGGGCAGGGACACCTTCCACCATCCCAGTTGCTCAGAACTCCACCCAGCCTGGCTCCCTTCAGGTACTGGATGATTTTCATTTTTAGTGACAACTGGGTGCCATCTATAAAAGTGTCTTAAATGTTTCATTTTAGTGTCAACTCTTAGGATTCTCTACCCCTCAGTAAGATCCCCTGTGCCTGGTTAGCTGTTCTTCTCCTGGTTATCCTCTTTAGCAGTAACACCCTCCATAAATCATGTTCTCTCTTTTTCCTTGCTCAGTGGATTGAATTATGGGTTTGCCTCTTTAGTGCTGTCCCTTCCCATTTGTATTCTTTTATATTTAATCCTTCAGAAATTCCCATTTCAAGTTTAACAGCTGATGAAACTGGGATCTGGTTAATGTAGACCCTTCTTCTGTGAGAGGACACCAAGCTCCAGACTCTCTCTTGAGCCAGGCTGTGCTCCACAGCTGCCCTTACCAGCTGCTGGTTTAAGCCACTAAACTGGAATAATCTCCCTGATGCTGGAACTTCCCATCTCCTTGCTTTTCTCCTCAGGAGCTCACTGAACCACAAAGATGTTTAGTTCCACTGGGAGCAAATAATTTTGTCCACCTGTTTGCAGAGCAGAAATGATCTGAGCAGGGAGAAAAACGTGCCTGGAACCTGGAGTGAATAAATGCTGAGCTGGAAGCAGCAGGAAGAGGGAGAAAGGTGAGGATACAAAAAAGGCTCTGTGGGGTGCAAGGAGCAGGGACTGAGAGGCAAAGTCTGGTCTTGATTCTGCCACTGCCCTGCTGGAGGCTGAGCCTTGAGCTCCCTCCCCTTCCTTTCCAGGAGAAGAAATTAACTTTTCCTGTGCCTGCACTGTAGCCATTCAAGCACTACCAAAATCTATATAATTTAAAGGAAACTCTTCTTGGATCATTTCTCCCAGCTTTCAGAAATGGAAATGTGACTGTCTCTTGCTTTTTAAGGTGGTTCTCCAAACCAAGTCCCTCTGGAAGGCCATTCCTCCTTTTACCTCCCCTAATCACAGAGGGAAGGGACATTAAAATGGGTGAGAAATTATCAGACGGCTAAAATTGGGTGGGAGAAAGGGAAAGGGAAAGGGAAAGGGAAAGGGAAAGGGAAAGGGAAAGGGAAAGGGAAAGGGAAAGAC
>VXAX01006966.1:263189-298433 GCA_013399835.1 Leptocoma aspasia
AAAAAAAAAGAAAAGAAAAAAAAAAAGCTGATGACTGATAATGGCTGATAGTGACTTCTTAACTACAGTAACAAAAATAGTCCAGAACCACTCAGATTTGAACTGCTGGTAAAGTTGCATTGCAACTAAAAGGCAAAAATAAATCTGTTTTTGGAAGAAAATCTATTCTTTTCTCTGTTCCAGGAAAGAATGAATTCTGTTTTTTTTTAGCTGGAAGACTCAGAGCATTTTGCAGCTCCCAAGCATTTTATCAGCCTGGGAAACCAAGCACTGGATCAGATGAGGGAGTGACCCACATCTCTCCCAGGATTGACTCAGCTGTCCTGAAAGCCACCAACTCCCCAGATGAGGGCACTGAATTTGTCATTAATGTTTGCTCAACATGACTTTAACCAGCAGAGTTCTGTAGAAAAAGACTCCAGAGCCAGAGCACAGATGAGTTTTGGGAACTCTCGCTCATTTTTACCTGTAGGAAACCTGATTCCTCTCAGTGAGTGGGATGGATTCCCCACAGGGGTGATGAGGAGAGGGAAGCACTCCCAGGGGGTTACTCACCCTTGGACACCAATTTGAGCCTGGAAAAGTCCCCTTTTCCCCAGGTTCTGCCCACAGAAAGCAGCTGCATGAGAAATGCAGACCCAATGCCTCAGTTTTTGATCCTGCCAGTGAAAGATTTGGCTGAATTTAAGTAAACAAAGCTCACTGTAAGGCTGTTTTTTATAAAACTGCAGGCAGCTAAAAATGCAGACATATCATAAGACTTCTAAAGTGGTAATTTTCTTTATTTCTCCTAAGAAAAAGCAGCTTAGGGATTTCTGCAGTCCCCAGTTGTGTCTGAGCATCCTCACACTCACGGCTGTCTTCTCAAATCTAGCCCTTAAGCTTTCCAAGTGCTCTTATTTTTATCCCAGAAATAAGAGAAAAAGGGAGATTTACTGGGTTAAACCTTTAATTCCTAGATAAAAGGCTCCTTTCCCCCTTTCTTTCTTAACCCTTAATTCTTTCTTTCTATTATTCCCTCTTTCTGCTCCTCAGCCCAAGCGAGAGGCATTTAAATCCTGCCCACTTTCTTTGTGGAACGAGCAGCTTTGGGCATTTCACCTTTGTTTTGTTTCTCCTGGAGTCCTGGTATTTGTTTTTAACAGAGCTTTCTGCTGGCATCAAACCAAGGTGTGAATCCTGTCCTGTCCAATTGCTGCTCCTTTCTTTTCAGCCTGGGAAAGGTCTGGGCCAGCACTGCTGCCCTGGAGCTGCGTGGGGAAGCCTCTCCCAGGTCCTACCAGCACCCTCCAGCTCTGACTCAGCTCACAGCCTCCTTTTGCCACCATTCCAGAGAAGGCACAGAATAAATTGCCAACAGCACAGTGGAAAATGTTGGTTTTTGGTTTTGTTGGGGTTTTTTTGGGGTTTTTTTGGCGGCAGTCAATAGGCCCTAATCCACCCTTACATTTGCTACCTCATGTTGTAAAGCTGTTTGCACTCAGTGATGCCCAAGAACACTTTGCCCACGGCTTCTTTAGGCAGGCTTTTAGTGATTTGGGTTATTTAGAAGTGATTCCAGGCAGATATTAATGATTTCCAGTAGTCAGAATGCTGCTGTCCATGGCTGGACTGAGCCTTGAGGCCTTTCTGCCTCCTGGGGTGAGTGGAGCTACAGAGACTTCAGATAAAAGACAAAGATCAAGTGGAGAGAGTGCAGAGGCAACCAAAGCCTAAAGGCTGGGAAAACCTGATCTTGAGCAGAAGATTAATGTGCAGAAAGTAAAAAAAAATTAGTATTACAGGCTTCAAATATTGAAGAGAGCTGCAATGACAAAGGAATTGACAGTGTATCTGTATTTATGGTGGCTGGGACAAGAATTAGCTCAAATTCCTGCAGGATGTTGAGGGTCAGGCTTTAGGAAAAGCTTTCAGTGTTTAGCAAAGCTGCAGAGAGGAGTTCCAGCAGAGGCTGTGGAGGATTCTCTGCTGAACGACCTTCAGCAACAGGCAAACAGAGCCCTGCCAGTGCAGAGTAGAACTAATCCTGCTCTGAGGCAGAAGGATGGATTATGTCATAATTTCAGACTCTTTCCAGCCCTGTGTGATTGTCAGATTCAACAATGCAAATTTTAGGTGAATACATGTTTCCATTATCTCTGTTCCCTCCCCCCAATACTCCCCCAGGCTTTTCCATCTTACAGATCTCTTAATCTTTTTTTATCCCTGACCTTTCCTCTTCTTTCTAAAAATTCTCTGCCCAAACTGCCTGATTGCTGTCCTCTTCCTCCTAGACAAAAATTTGCCTTCCTTAACACGGTTCAGGTCTCAATAGCAGTTCAAGACCCTACAATTAATCACAGACACTCCTCCCCTGGCTGCTAGCAGAGTAAATCCTGGCAGAATCTCATGATGTACCCTGTGCCTCCCCCTGTGTTTTCCTCCCTCCTGGACACCCACATGGAGCTGCTTTTAACCCTGGGAGAGAGCAGAAGCAACCATCAGCTTCTGGCAAAGCTGCTCTTGCTCCTGAGCCGTGGAAATCAGAGGAACCCTTCCCTTCCTCCCACTGTGATTAACTGACCTTGCCCTCCTGCCTGTCAACTGCAAGATAGGATTTAGATAATTTTATGTGGCTGAATAGCAGAAATTGAGCTTGAAGCCCAGACAACATTGCTTTTGCTCATGTGTTCGTGCAAATCTCTCTGCTGTAGCCTGGCAGCAATCTCAGCCTGCCTCACAGTGCAAAGATGATACACATTTAATCTCGTAGTTTATTACATTTGCACCAGATATAGTGCTCTTGCTATCAACAGATGCTGCTAAAGTGAGGGAGCAGTTTAATATATTTTCCCCTTTAAGTGTTTATCTCCCTTTATTATGTGTCCCAGCAGGTCAGATTCATTTTCCTGAGCTCCTTCCAGGCTCAGTGTGAGGGCACTTCACATTTTTGCCTCCTACCTGTGTCACACCACTTCCTCAAGTACCCTGGGCCCTGAGGCTGCCTGGGCTGCACACAGAACACCCAATTCCCATCCCAAAATCCCCCTTTTTCAGCTTACTGCCCACACTTTGGAGTTCAATTCTTTGCCATTGTCCTTTTTGCCAGCTGTGCCCAGCTCTTGTTCAACACCACGTCTGGAGCCACTCAATGAGACATTTAATGCTGTCTTTGCTTCCTGCCATTTCACAGCAGGTAAAAATCATCTTCCTCACTTATCTACCAGCGGACACTATTAAATCTCTCAGCTAAAAATTAAAAGGAAGCGTGAATATCCTCCCAAACTGATTACTTCTGCAAACAGCACATTTATTGCTTGTACAGACATTTATGATTCAAGCCCATCCACAGAAAGGATCATCCTGGATCAAGCCTTGCATGTGAAGGTTCACAGCCTCTCAGATTTTACATGCTCAGATACCCACAAACAATTTTAAGGCATGTTTTCCCCTTTCCTCCCAGTAATGTGTTCAGATACTGCGTGCTCAGTGTATATTTTAGAGGAGCTCAGACATATTGGGCTGCATCTGCTCGTTTATTTTTAGGAAGATGAGCTCCAATAGATTTGCTTAGGAACAGCACAGGAAGAATTATGTGAACTTTGCAAAGAGCAGAATATTTCAAGTTCTGTGCCTGTGAACCTCGACAGCGCTCGTTCAAATGAATTACTCCTTGTAAAACTCCTGCTGACCCCTTCTCCCTGAAGGCTGAAATCCAAAAGTCATCCCAGTGGTGTGAAAGGTCTGTCTTAAACCAGTGAAACACAGAATTAAGGCTGACACCAGCTTTTCTTCCCCTCTTTGCCTGTGCCGGTGCAGGGATGATATTTGCAGCCAGCAGAAAAACCCAGGGGCCGTGCTCCGAGTGCAAACATGGACATCACTGAGAAACAGCTCAGTGCAAATACAGCTTCACCATTTTCCTGTCAGCAGCTTAACACACAGCACAGGAGCTGATGGGATTTTGGAAGCAGTTTAAGTTCCCTGTTCCCACCACAACAGGAGCTGCAGGCCTGACTCCAGCCCTGATCTTGCAAGGGTTTATTTTGTGTTTGCCTTCAAGGGCTGCACCAAGAGCCATGGGCTCAGCAATGAATTAGAGAATGTACCAGAGCCAGGCAGCCCTGGAAATTCAGCTGCTACCTTTGCTGGTTTGTTCTAGCACATCCTGCCTGTGAAGCATTTCCCCTCAAGCCCGTGAACTAAGATGAACTGCACTTGTTTGGAAGTTAACTTTGCTTATTCAGAGATTAAACCCCGTTGTCAGCTTGTAAAATCTATATTGCAAAAGTGGTGATAAAGAACAGTTCCCTCTTCCACACAGCAGTTTCGTCAATCCATCTCTGCTCTGGCCAGATAAATCACATTACACAGGGAGAAGGCAAATCTACCCAATTACAGCACAAATCTGGCGAGGTTTTCACAACTGCTTTGAAGGTGGGGGAGCTGGACTATGACAAGTAACATTTATTTCTCTCTGGGAAAAAAAAAATCAATTGTATGGAAGGGTCCTCGTGAATGAAGACAAGGAACCATTGACCTGCCTCACGTTTCAATGCCTTCTCCAGTGAAGAGCTGTAAAGGACCTCAGAGGAATAATCTGCCTTTGGGACTAGCCAAGAAAAGATTGTTTTGGTAGAAATATAGTTTTAATTGTACAGGGTGATTCTAGAAGCAATTTTCACCCAACATAAAAAACTAGTCCTTACTTTAAAGAACAAGCTGGTGGTAAATTACAGATCCTCTTTGAGCTGAGCTGACCTAATTATTTTTATTTTGTGCTGGTACTGAACAAACATGCTCAAAGGATGCTTCCCCCCTCCTGCTTGAATAAATCAGAATTTCAAGACATACATCCAGGAGGCCCACTAGGCCTAGTCCTGGCTCGCCTGCCCACATTTATCTTTTAGCAGAAGAGTTCCTGAATCCTGGCAGCTTGAAAATGAGGAGGTTTCTGGCACAGAGTGTGGGTGATCAGGGCCCTGAGCTGCTGTGGGGCTCAGGAAGATGCCCAGGGCCAGCTGGGCAAGGAGGGCTATAGCCCCATCTTTTGGTAAAGCCGAATTTCACATCACCCTCCTCCCTCCCACTGCATCTGGTGAGAGCTGGGGAGCCCCACAGGGACAGACCTCCCATGGCACCAGGGGGATTTTCCAGAGGAAGGACTGGGCTAAAGCTGTTTTCTCTGCAGGTGACCACTGGGCAGAGGCTTCATTAGAGAAAGAAGCTCCTTGCTGTTGCCTCCTGGAAATTCAGTAGGATTTTTCCCCATCAGCTACTGCCTGAAGCTATGCTTTGTGCTGCCATTTACTGGTGCACCAGTATAAAACTGGCAGCTGCCACCTGAGATGCTCTTTGTACCTGCACAACAAGTTACAGCAATAACCCAAGCGTATGTTATGGTATATTTGTGTATAACTTTCTTATACCAGCACTGTTAGTGGGACAAATCAGGCGAAAAAAAATGCAGTTTAATCCCCAGATGGTGCCATTATTAAGTTCTCATTAGCTGTGCTGCAGGGCACTGCAGATGGAGGGGAAAGGTGGAGTGCAGCAGGTGAAGAGTTGGCTCCCCTGTGCTGAGGGGGAAAGCTGGAAGCAGAGATTTGTGATGAGGAGAAGCAGGAGGTTGGTGCCAGGGGAAGAGGGAGCTGAGGCATCTCCAGGTGCAGCTCTGGCACAGGGAAAGGTGCGAGGGAAGCAGGGATACATGGGAGGAGATGGGTGTGTATTAATGCCCCTGTTTGCAGCAGGGACATAACGTGGAGGAGAGATTCATTATTGAGGTTATTGAGATTATTGCCACTCCCATCTGTGCTGAGAGCAAGGCTGTGAAGGTTTAAGGTAACGCACAGAAAAAGTGTGGGACAAGCATCTCCTCCAGTGACCCTTCAGAGGCTGCCTGGGACAGAGGCTGGGCAGAGCTACAGGAATAAAGCAGGGATTTATTAAAGAGGAATAAAGCAGGGATTTATTAAAAGCCCTTCACAGGATGCACCTTGGGCACTGCAAGAGCCCGGCCGTGGCTCCACCCAGGATGGATCCTGGTCACGAGTTTTCACACTTTTATAAGTTTTGGTTCATTTCCATCTTGGGGTTAATTGGCCAATTCCAGCTCCAGGTGATGCAGTCCCACCCTCCCAGTTTGCTCTCCTCAGTTCTTTGTTGTTTGCACTTTTTGGGCCTGGAGCTGCAGCGTGTCCTTGGTTCTGGGGCTGGAAATGGATTGTTCTGTGTGACTGAGCTGTGAGGAGAACTTGCTGACACTTTATATGGGGTTCAGAGTTAGGTACTAATGCAGTACAGAGTCTGGAAAATATGAAAGGTAAAACTTAAAGCATCACCAGCACCTGAGGCCACCTCCAGCCCCAGCCCTGGCAGGGATCAGCTTATCTGGGCTGGGGCAGGGCTGTCTCCTCTCAGACACGGCTGCCAAGCACTTGGCAGGGGAGGAAAGGAAATTGCTGATGCTCAGAGTGAGAGCCCAGGACAAGTTTCCCAGCCAGGCTTGAACCAGAGCCAGTGTGTCAGATAAAGTGACCAGCTGGGAGGCAAAACAAGGTAAAAATAAGAAAAGCATCCCTATCAGGAGACAGAACAGTGGGCAGCTCTTGTTTCTGCTGCTATTAATAATGCATGGAGACTGCTAACAAATCTACCATTTTCACACCACTAATTGCAGAAATGTTTGCCACCTCCCCAGGGCATTTCTCACACTACCCTGACACTTTATTATTTTTCCTTCCCCTTGGCTGCCTCGCTTTTCCCTCTTCTTTCCATGAGGGTTTTTAAAATGCCAGTCACCCACCAAACCAAAGGCTGAAGGATTAAAAAGGTTTAAAATACTGAAGTCATGTATTTGTTCAGTGCAACCTAATGGTAAGAAAATATTGTTGTAATTATCCAATGACTACTCGTACAGCATCTTTTTTTTTGCCTATAAATACCTATTAAGTTCAAACATTCCACCAAAACTCTTGGTTCCTCTGCAAGACCTTGAATCTCAAATATTGCTTGATGGAAAGAAATCACCTCAGTGTTTTCAGCATTTCACTCCCTCAAAAAATGGACCAGCTTGCCAAAACTCCTGAGCATCACTAAATGCAACAGCTTTGCAGCTACTCTTTGCTTATCACCTGAAAATAAAACTTTGCTGCAAAGATATACTGATTTGGGAAAAAATATAATATATATTTTCAGAAAATTATGATGCTGATTTAATATTTTTAGGAGCAGAAGTGAAAGGGGATGCTGATACACCAAAAAAAAAAAAAAAGGATTTTTTTTATCTGTAACTATATTACAAAGGAAAAATCATGAGAAAAATCTGTACACAATCACTTTTACTAACCAGACAGAAAAATATTAAGGCCAGCAAAGGTTTCACCCTCTTATTTTGTTGATCTGTACATCCCATGACAAATATAACCAGGGTTGGTGCATTCAGCGCTGAAAAGCAGAACAAAACCACGCATCAATGTGCAATTGCTGCATGGAAGGAAATGGGGGAGACTGAAACAGCTGAAATCTTAAATTTCTTGCTGGATGTTCCTTGAAGTTTGAGGCACCTCCATGAGGAGATGAGGGTGTGATTGAATTATCAGGTGTATTTACTTTGTAGCTGCTTTAGGAAAAGAGCTTTTTAATCAGTTAAGTGCTGATACAAATTCCCCATCAAAGTCAACAGGAAAATTGGCATCGACTTTGCATCAGGTCTGAGAGGAAGAGCCACAAAGGAAGGATGAGCAGCACCAGCTCTGGAACAAGCAGCAGGGTTTCAGAGTGAGCTGTTTTTGCAGTTCAAACTTTTTTTCTCAGGGGCATTACCCCACCTGAGCTACCCCAGTTTGGATCTGCTGGGGGACAATGAAGGAATTTCCATGAGCCTCCCACTCCAGCCTGTGCCAATGCAACAGAACTCCCAGAGAAACATCCCTCCAGCCCTGCAACACAGCTTACAGGTGATATTCCCACTATTTAAGACCCTTGTGAGTGCTTTGAGCTCTTCATCAAGAGGCTCCAGCAACAGCTTTACACCAGCACGGGACAGATATAAATAAAGAAAAGTCAGGCCTGGTGCCACTGGACACGTTTGGTCACCTCCTGCTGTATCAAATACTTCAACAGAAGAGGTCATCTCGATTTCCTGCACTGTCCTCATTTCCTGAATCCCACTCAAGCAGCAAAGCAGCTGTGATTTTTGAAGTCTGCTCACAACCAAACCCCATCCAGTGAATTTCAAACACTGAGCTGGATACCCAGCCTGAGGAGCAGTGAACAGATGGGGAAGCACAGATAGAGGATTTATCAGTGCCACACACTGATCCTGTGCAGTTCAGCCTAGGGTAGCCTGGAGAAAATACTTCTTGTGCAGCCTGAGAGCAGAAAACCACTAATTCTTACTGAGTGAATGATAAACAGTTCAGTTTTTCAACAGCCAGTCCAACAGTCAAAGAGCAAGATAAAAGGCAGTTGTGTGGCAGCTCTGCACAATCTGCTTGATGCTGGAGGCAGCACTGAGGGAAACTGAGGCTAATTCTGGAAAAAAACACCCTGTTTTCCCCAAATTAAGTGCTGCAAAAAATGGATGCTCTCAACTTTTGGACATAACGGGTATTTTTCAGATTTGCTGGAGGAAAAACAATGAAACAGTTTTCCTCTCCTTGCTTCCCCTGAAATAGAAGAAAATAGCTAAATACCAGGGGTATGACTGGGCAAAACCTCTGAATGGAGACATCCCAGTCCTCTGGGGCATTCCCCTCCTAGGATTTGACTGCAGTGCTGCGAGGTGATCACCAGCCACCCTTCCATGCCAGGTGGCACTTCCACACCACTTTGGATGCTGAGATTTCTCCAGGGTGCATTAAACAGGAAGATAAAATCCCATCCCCATGCTCAGGTTGCCCTGGGCGATGCACACAGAACATATGTTCTGCAAGGAGAGCTGCAGGGTGCCAAATTTGTGTTTAAATCTGTTTATTCATGGCTACTCATTGCTCCTCATCCTGGGGAGCCAGAGGTCACTGGCAGTCCCCCAGATTTCCTGCTCTGCTGTCATTCCTCCACCCCTGCAGTTTTGCCTTTCCAGGTGAGGATATTGGACACAGAATGCCCACCCAAAGCTGAGATTGACAAATTAAAATAGTTTTTTTCCGAGTCAACGAAGTGTAAATTTTTTACCTGACCACTTAAGCTGAACACGCTGGAGAATCCAAACTCCTGGAGGCATTTTTCCCCTCCCAAACACAGACTCTGGTGATACCAGTTCCGTGCTTTGAGCCCCAGTGACTGTGCACTGGATCCATCAGGTGCTGGATTGTTCTCCCTCCCACTCCCTGAGCCCTGGCACAGGGTGTTCTTCCAGGGGGTGCTGGCACTGCTTCCCTGCTCTGCTAAAAGCGGCTCCTGTGTTTTAGGGAATCCCAAAACAATTCCATTTACTGCACTGGGAACCTCACCTCCTGAGGAGCACCAGAGAAAAACCCAATTATTCCCAGGCCAGCTGCAAAAGGGGTTCCAGTCTAAAAAGTCACGGAGAGCAGCCCTGGTGCCACCCTGTGCTTGTGCCATTCAGGTTATTTATGACTGCCTTCTTTAGTCAGCATAAATCTCTACAGAAAGGGCTTAATTAAGACATGATTAGGTTGGGATTATTGCATATGAGGTTCTTCCTAGGGCTTATAAATGTGACAAACTCTGAAATACGGTTTCCAGAGAAAAGGAGAGGGAAGGAGGGAAGTGGTGCTTTTACTGAAATACACCACAATTCCCTAATTACTCCTCTACTCTAGTGACTCCGAGTGGTGGATAAAAACAATTAAAGAAACATTCTCTGTTCTGCCCTCTTATGCCTCCAAACTCATATTCTCTTCAGGGACTCAATTTAACAGCAGCTGTGGAGTAAGACTTGAATGAAATTAGGCTGATTTAGGAGCCCTGAGCACAGGGACATTGTGCAGCTTTGGAGATTAATTCCCTTTGCTTGGGCTGCACTACCAGGAAATGTTAAAATCTGGAGCTGACCAAGCCTTTCTGACTGAAATATCTTTGGGCAGAGAAGACAAAAGGCCCTTTGCAGCATGTGTGTGTTCTCTTTAAAGTCTGCACTAAAGTCCAGCCCTTCCATCCCCCTCCAGGGGTGCCTGGGGCTGGGAACACAAGTGAGAACCATCTGAAACTGAGCACTGCTGGTGCTGCAGCCTGAGGAGCAGCAATTGTTGCTCCAGTTCATCTGGACAACACTTAAATGTCATAACCTGAGATAAATATTTAATTTACCCGTGAAGGCAGATGAAGTGATGGTGCTTTCACATTAGAATGAGAATCACAGAATGGGCTGGAAAGGACTTTAAAGATCATCTCATTCCACTATCCCAGATTGTCCAAACCCTCTCCAGCCTGGCCTTGGACACTTCCAGGGATGGGAATTCTTCCCTTCACTGTTTAATATCAACAGCCACACTGAAATCCCTAAGCAGACACAAAAAAGACCATGGACTCTGTAAGAATATTTGTTCATAGGAGGAATATGGCAAAGCAATAACATGTATTGATATGTTGAAGGAAACTATTTTCTCCTAGAGCTGGGATGGAGCCAAGCAATACCCAGCTCTTCCCACACCTTCTCCATAGTGATATTTTTTTTATTAACACCACTAAAAGAACATAATAAGCAGGTGTTTAAAATGTACAAATCTGTCCCCACCAGGTCCTTTTGATCACAGTGACCTCAGTTTGCAACATCACATTTAACACCCCCACCCCCTTAACCCCCTGTTGTTTTGAAATATTAGCCACTGGCATCCTGGGATTAAAATAGAAAGTTTTCTGCTTTGACTCCTCGCCAAAACCATTAAAATATTCTCTGCGCTGTCACAGCTTGTGCCACCTCCCAGGGGAGTTGATTTAAAAGTAAATTATATGTAAGTGTCAGATGAAAAGAGCTTCATTATCTAATTCTTTCTACACCAGCATTTCTTTAAATTGCTTACTAGGGACAGAAGACAATTAGTCCTGTGTCTGAAAGGAGAAGTAATAAGTATCTGTCACTCCCATTAACCACCTTTTTTTTTTTTTAATTTGCACATACAGTTGCTTTCTAAAGAAGTTTGATGGGACAGCCACGCTGGGACACACTCAGCACCCTGCTTCAGGGGCTGGCCTGGACTGAATCAGCCCTGAAATAATGACAGAAATCAGGAATCCTCCAGCCCTTTGCAGGAGCTACAAGCACACAAACGTTGCCATGGCACCAAGCAGCTCCCAAAGAGATTTCAGGAACACCAGAGAGTGTCAGTAGGACACTGCCTCACCAAAACTGGGATTGGCACAGCTCTTCCAGGATGTGGGAGCTGAGGCCAAAAATGCATCCTTAGCAGAGATTGATCAAAACCCCACTTGCCCCAGGCCCTCTGAGAACCCCCTGTTCTGGCCTTTTCAGCAGGGCTCTCACCTGAAACTCTCCGCCAGGTTTAGTTTAAATCTGTGTCATACCCGAGATACTCCTGCTCTTATCCATCCCCACAGGGGAAATTCTCCAAGTGCTGGGTCAGAATCACAGAGCAAACTGAACTAATCCAGGCACAGACAGTTCCTGCCCAGTCCATGTCATCCAAATCTTCCTGCCAGAGCTCAGAGCCTGCCCTTTGAGTCACATCACCTGCATTCTTTCTATCACTTCATTTGCTTCCTTCTCCTCCTGGATCTAAAGGAACTTTGAACTACTGACAGGATGAAAAGGCTCCCCGGGGATAGAGATGAGTTCAGTGCAGAAGTGAGCAGCCTTGTTCTCTTCTGCAGAGGAGCCAAGGTGTTCCTCAGCTCCCAGAACTTGGCTGTGGGATCTTCTCCACGAGTTCATCACCCAGCTGGGCTGCACAAGGCATTTTTCTCCAGTTTGTGAGCCCTGCCATGCGTAGAGATGACCTTTCCACGCTAAGTAGTTAAAATGTAATTAGTCCAAATCCTTTAAAATCGTTTTATTGGGCACATGGAGTCTCTCTAGGACAGATCTCAGAACTGAGGCACCTGGGTGACACCTGGTTCTCCAAGCAGCTCATGTGCATCTGAGCAACAAGAGCAAAGAGCTGCAGAGCTGTTTTAGACACATTTTGCTGCCTCTCTGCTTTCTTTGCACTCGGGGCTGCAAGGTTACTGCTTCCATACAAATCATTCTACATAAACCACTCAGAACAGGAGGCTGATATTTTATGAGGTGCAGAACAGCCCTTGCTGAACTGATGACATCTCTAATTCCACGGCCAGTTATTAAACACACAGACTGTAAAACAGCAGAGAGTCAGGAACACAGAGAATTGGCTTTAAAGTGACCTCACAGAGCAGCAGGACCTGCTGGGAGATACTGTCAAGAACCCAGACACCTTGGATTTATTTTTGCCTTTCCCAAATATGCTCAGGAATCTTCTGCAAGGTGATCAAGGCTCATTAAACAAAACACTTAAGGATTAATTTAAGCGATTTATCTAATGGGAATAAATTTATTTGTGTAGCACAGAATTACATCTCCCTCCATCCTTAAGGCAAGAAAATTCATATTTAAGAGTTGCAAGACCAAGTTCAGTGCTGATGCCACTCTGAGACAAAGGTCAGCACTGTAGGAAGGACCTTTGAACAGAGCAGGACAAAGAAGAGAAGCAGTTTGGATTTGACAGCTGTTACTGCCCAGTATTTGCTCCTTTTTCCTGGCTAAAACAAACCCCCTGCCAGGTCTAAGCTGGCTCAAGGCCAGGATGTAGATCTGCACTTCACACAAATCTCTGCTCTCACCTCAGTTTGGGAGGCTGGATGGAAGCAGGGAGAGAATGAATGTGGTCACTCTCCATGAAAGGCACTTGTAAATTATAAAAGCTTCCAAGTGCAGAGAGTAAAAGCCTCAGCCACAGCAATTGCATTTCATATGGGCACTGATGGCCTTCATATGGGCTGAAGTTACCTCAGTCCTCATACAGGAATTGTGATGTGAAGTGGAAGAGTAATATTCAGCAATCAGTTTGTGTTTCCTTTAATGCCCCTGGTATAACTTTTAGAAATGTGTCTCACTGCCCTTCTGTCTTTTCAAAGCTCCAAAATTCTGGATTTTCTGTTTAACTAGTAATTTCTTTTGTCTCTTCACCAGTTTCTCTGAAAACAAGGCTTTTGCCTCTGCTCTGATAAAGCCCCCAACAGCAAAGGGAAGGAGGTGTGAAAGATATTGAGGCTGTTGAAATAAAAGATATTCAAGATACTGAGGTCTTTTGGGTTGCATAAAAAACAGGCTAAAGGAAAAGCTGCAGTATTATCCTCCACAAGCAAGCAATAGAGAAGTATTTATCCATGTTAAGGGTCTGTCAGCAAGTAAATAACACCAGCTCTGCCAGCATTTACCAAATGTTATCAGGCCTGCCCTGATCCCACCCTCCCCCTTTTGCAGGCACAGACAGACTGGAAGTCACCTGCTGGATTTCTGAAGCACACACAGGTACCAGGAGAACATGAAAAGGGCCTTTTATTTGTGATTTGAGGCTGACACCTGAACAGATGTCTCTGAGATTGTGCTACTCTCCTCTGCACAATGCATGGGGCTCACAGGAAGGTGTATTTTGAGGGGGGAAGGCAAAACATGTTATTAAATAGTTTTTTAATGGTAGGACAGGCAGCTTCCATATCCCACTTCCCTCTCCCCACCCCTTCCACCAAGAAAAATCCCTAACCCCTGCTTCTCTGTCCCTTAACTTCACTGCCTGGATGAAGTTAATTTTAGTGAATGACAGAAAATACTCCACATTGCAGACTCAGACACAAACCTGACTCGTGGCTTCCACAGTTCAAACTGGCCCATGCACACACCATGGGGTGCATTTTCTATTTCCTGCCATTCATCAGGGTGGGAATGTGTAGAACTTGGGTGTGGAGCTCCTGCCTCGTGCATGCAAGCATTCAGCACTGGAGAACACTCAGGAGCAAATGTTCTTTTAATAAATGGCAGTTTTCACCACAAACCCCAGAAAAATCAGAGGGAAAACTGTTTGGCTTCCCAGAGACCCTCGGGTGAGCTGGCATTTTTGTCTATAAAACAGTGAATTTCTAGTTCAGCAGCTCTTTCAGAGAACTGCTGTAGCCTGCAGATGAAGGACGTGCACGAAGTAAGATTTCTGAAGAAATTTCATTTGGGAAAGCACTCAGGGGAGAGAATCCAAAGGGAGGCAGAGCTGCCTGGATAACCTGGTCTGTCCTGGGCACATCCAGCCTGGGAGCCCCTCTCCTGACAGCCCAGCACGCTCCAGCCCAGCCTGCTACAAATTTCCTACCAAGAGTTCGCTCAGCTCTTATCTCTGCTCTCCACAAAAGCTTGAAAGGAGCCTGTTGAAAGCCTGCTCTGTTATCTGTGCTTTCCACAGCCAGGCAGCTCAGCCTGCTGCACCTTTCCTTCCTCTCACTCCAACCCGAGCTCAGGTTGAGATGAAAACAGGGTCCCTTTTTCAGAGGGGTGCAGGGTTGGGAAGGAGAGAGGAGAGCTGAAATGACACTGCACTGCTACAACGGACAGGCTGTGGATTTGTGTTTGAAGGGTTTCAAGCAGAGACTAATTAATCCCATTGTTGATGCTAATACAGTTCTTTTTCAGGATTTGCGATTCAGCGCTCCAAGCAAATTTACCTTTGATCTCTAGCTGAGAGCACGGAGGTTTTTATCAAAATGCATTTGTCTGTCCTTCAGCTCATACATGGGTTGGGGCAGGGCAGGAAATGCAAAGTGTCGCTTCAGTTTCAGAAGGGAACTGAAGGAGCTGTGACTGTGCCTGGCCTGTTTAGGGCTGGAATTGCTCAGGAAAAAAGAAACTTTGCCAAAATGACTTCCCTGACTGCAGAGCCCAGTGCTCTTCTGGGTATCATCCCTGGACTGCTCTAGGTTTGCCCTGCTGGGGAAAAGGTCTGTGTTTATTTTCTAGGGAAAAAGAAAAAGGCAGGATAAGGCAGAGATGAAATGTGAGGCTGCTTTGCAGAAATAAATCAGCCCATTGGGGTCCAGCTCAAGGAGTTGATTGTGGATTATTTATCAAAGTGCAAAGGGCTGACAGGTAAAAAATGTCCACGATGTCCAAGCAGTGTCACAGACACACAGAATTTATCCTGTGGATGGGGTATCTTGGGGTGATTAATTAGGAGTAATCTACTGCCAGCTTTGGCTGCTGGGCTCAGCCCCAGCCTGTGCCAGACCTTGGCTCCAGAGCTGCACTTTGGGATGCATCAGAAGACATTACAGCACTTTGGGTTTGCCCAGCAGAGTCAGAACTTGAACTGGGATCCCAGCCCAGGGGAAATTGCATTTTGAGTTAAGATGAATAAACAGCCTGAAGGATGCAGCACTTGGGAAATGGATTTAGTGGTGGAGAGGAAAGGACAGAGATCCACAGGACAGGGCTGAAATGAGATTTTCACTACCCTGGTTCTCAAGCCAACCACTCCTACAGGTCATGCTTTGAACTCAGTTAGTTCATGCCTAAAGCTGCAAAAGGCCTCAAAAACCAGATGAAAATTCAGTCAAGCTCATGGAAAAAAAGCCCTGCAATAACACAACAGGTAAGTCTGCAGCAGTTTTTATCCCAGCTGTGGCACAGCTGGGTGGCTGTGCCCTCTGCAAGAGCACAGCCATGGCTTGGATAGAACAAGGTGTTGATGCTGGATGGGTTTTGGGAGGGCTTTTTGATTAATTCAGGACTGCCTTGCCAATCTTATGGGAACTGGCCACATTCAGGGAGCTGAAACACAGAGCAGGCTCCGTGTAAAAAGGGCTTTTACAAGTGGTGTGTGCACTAAATCCTGCAGGGTACCAGAATTCGCCGGCATTTCTTGGGGAAAATCCTGAACAGTCGTTTTGAAGATCATTAATTCAGCAGAGCTGCAGACTGAACTACATCCTGCACCTGTTTAATGGGGAGGAGAGGGTTGTCACTGCCTTCACCAGAGCAATTCAAACCCTCAGCCCTTGATATCTTTGATTTTTCACTCCCTGCCTTGAGCACTCACTGGAAGCACAATGATTAAGTGGTGCTTCCATGTGTGGTGCAGACACACAAAGGGGAGGCAGCTCAGGATCTGAGTCCTATTGATGTGAACACCCAAACCCTTCAGACAGCTTCAAAAAGAGACTGAAGGCTAAATACCTACTTACTCAGTCCTGGAGTACAGGCTGAAATCACCAGGGGATTCATTCCCATCCTTGTGGTCTCTCTGCAGGACCACAGTGCCTCCCAGTTAATGAATTCTATTGATTTGTTTGTTTTTATTGGCCTTTTCACACTCAGCAGTTATTTAGGACTTACATGGGTAATGCATTTTCCAGTTAAATTGATCCTACTTTATATATCCTTTCATGCACTTCCTTGAAATTTCCCTGGCAAGTATTTTAATGTTTTCAAGCTGAATGTTGATTCATATTATTTAAAATACTCTGCAAGAGGCAGGGGAGAAGAAAGTGTGGAGCAGAGTAACTACTAAAATTGGCTCTTTAAACCTGATTAATGGCCAGGGAGGGTAAAACACTTCCCTCCAGCAAAATAAACAAAACAACCCAGAGCATTAGATGCAGCAGAACCTGCTGGGATTGAGCTCAATTTTCTTTCACAGGGCCATAACAAAACCCCAATCTGCCTTCCTTCTCAGTTTCTGAGCTGCTCAATTTGGGATCCAACCAATTTGGGTCAATGAACTTATTTTTGGAGCGGTGTGTCCTGGGGGCCGTTCCAGACTTTAACAGGGAGCCAAGTCACAGCTCCTGGCCAGGCTGAAAGGGACAAACTTGGGGCCCAGCAGTGGCCTTGGCCTGCAGATAAATCCCTGAATCCTGAGTTCTGTCCCCTTCAGCAATAATTTAGACCTAATGGCAGCTGTTGGGAGAAGTTTCCCGCCATAATTTAGCAGGGGAGTGTTCAAGGGCCAAAAATATCACGGGGTAGCTCAGTGTGGGTGATTTGGTTTGGAGCTTAACTCCAGCTACTGCTGACAGGGACATCATAAACCCTGGGAGAGAGGGGAAAAGGAGAGATGGGAGTTTATTTTTGTATTTACACTACGAGAAAAATGAAGATATTGAGCTGCTGTCATGCTTTGGAAAAATTAATAAATATAAATTGGTGAAAAACCTAAGTATTAGGAGGGGTAAAAATGTATTGCGGTACCATGGAGCAAGTTTGAAATTTCAATATAGAAGTCACTCAATGTTACATTAACCAGAAAATCCCTTTTTGCTTTAGACCCAAAGAATCCCTTCTGGCAGAAGGGAACAGTTCTTTAGCCAGTGTTGATGTCCCATGGGCTGGACATTGCCCATCTGCTCAGCAGGAACCCCCCAGCTATGGACAACCCCTGCAGCCCCTGGCTGGGGCTGAACAGCTCTGGGAGTGACTGTGGGCAGCTGCTTGTGGCTGCTTTCTAGAAGTAGGCTATGCTGCCAGTAACTGCTGCTCCTCTAAAATGGGAAATCATTTTCCAGAGGTATTTTGAAGTCTAACCTTTCAAACCTACTCCTTTGCTCAGTGGAGTCACTTCCAGAATGACTGATTTGCCCTTGTTTGATTATTTATTCACCCTCCAGTTTCCTGGATCTCTGCTGTTTTGTAAACCCAGTGATCCTGAAACAAGGTGATGTGAACCCCTCCTGGGTTAACTCCTGGGCTGAAATGGTGATCTGGAAATGGCACCAGGCTTTAGAACAATATCAGGTCAGTGGCTCCAACACCAACTCCTGCTCAGGAGCAGCCAGCTCTTCACTCAGAGACCCCAGCACATCCCATGGACAGACAGGACAGCAGAACTCCCCACACACCTCACACAGAGCTGACTGGGGAGGAAAATTCAAGCTGGCAAGATGGACAGAACATCAGAGCATCCCAGTGCACAGCAGCCCCTCTCCCTGAGCAGCACTGACATCTGTCTCCAGGGATGCAGCATTAGGAGAAGCCTGTCCCCAGATCAGCGTGCATAAATAAACCCCAGCAACACCAGCTTTGTCAATCTTCGTGACAGAGATCACAGCATTTGGATAAGGAGCCCAGCCAAAACCACATTTCTACTCCTCGCTTCATCATTAAACTTGATAGCTGAGTGATAGGCAGCTATTCAGTGAGATTAAGGCTTGCAATGAAAAGAAAAGACACGGCAATCACAAACTTTCCTCCCTCCATTTCTGTATATAAACATTTTTTTTGTCCAGTTTACAGTAAGTGAACAGCACAGAAGTGCAATCTCCATCAGAGAAACATCTCCAGCCCATTTACAATGAAATCGATTATCTTAAGTTGTTCAGGCACAACAAAAGACTCTTGCCAGGAGGACCTGTGAACAAAGAGGAGTTTATCAGGTGGGATATCTTTTGAACATAAATGAGTTTTGGATATTTTCATGACTGCACCTCCCTCAGAACGTGGGACTGGGTGTAATTGCTCTCCATCTGGCCAGGACTCAAACTAAGCCTGACATTTTGATGAGCTTCCTGAGCAGTAGACAATTGGCACATCTTAGAAAAACATTTACTGGCCAGGGATAAGAAATCAATTCAAACCTCAGATAACTACCTCAGATCAATGGGGCTGAGTCACCGACACACCAAATATTTATTTATAAATGCAGGATAAGTGGAACCAAGGGCACCTTGCTGCCAAGTTATTAACAGCAGCAACTGAGAGGCAGGATGGATCCGCAGGGCAGGGACTCATCTGTCTCATTTTAGACATCCACAAAGCTGACTGGGGAGGGCAGGCACATCTGGCCTGCCTGGGAAGTGTGTTTGATTAAGCTGAACAGGTCCACAGGAGACTCCTCACCACTGATAGCTACAAGGAAGCCCAATATTAGACCTAATGAGCTGTCAGACCTGATGAATCCACCTCTGGACATTAAAAGCTCCCTCCAAAAGCATTTCCCAGTACCTGCACAGCTCAGTGGTTTAGCCTGATCTATGATGTGCACCAAGAGGTGCTCTCCTGTTGGTGTTCTCTTTAGGAAAACACACATTTTTCTAAGGGGTAGGCAATTCCCCTTAGAAAGCACAGTTAAGGGTCACCTCCCCACCTGTTTCTAGGAAGTTTAAACTCATTTTAAAAGTCTCTGCTTCAGTCAGAACAGCCAAAGCAGCAGAGTTGTGTAGGGCTCCAACAGCTCTGCTGCTAACTCCCCAAGGCCTGGTGGTGCTCATGCCAGCAATCATCTCACTGCAGGTATCTTAGAAGGGTCAAAGGCATTAAGAATCTCAACAAGACCCCCAAGCACGTGGAATTCATCTGCCTAGAACAGGACAAATTTATCCCACTGTCCTCTCTTCCAAATGCACCCCCTTCAAATTGTCCTGGAGCATCAGGCAGGGCAGGCAGAGCTCACAGGAATTGTGTCACTCTCATGGAAAGCTTCCTCATCTGAAGCCTCAGTGGGCATAATTAGGAAATGGAGTTGCTTGCTCTGCAGATCTTAACCTTGTTTCCCCCCCTCCATCAAGCTTTAGCATGGCTTTTGCTGCAGCATTTTAAGTTTTAGTGGAATTTTCCTGTGCTGAACATGCTGCTGCCAGCTGGAGATACAGGAAAAGGTGGGACACTGCATTTGTGGGGGAATTCATGAGCTGAGGGCATGTGATGGGCATTCACTCAAAGTAGCATCTCCCAGCCACGGATTAATTCAAAATCAGACATAAAAACTGCACATTTTATCAAAATTGCTTTAATTTTGAGGAGCTTTGTCCTCTTTTTGCACCTCAGACATCTGAGATGCAAATGCAGATACAAGGCCTGTGAAAAGTAGAACATAGAACAGCTTTGGTTGGAAGTGACCTCAAAGATCACCTCATTCCACCCCTGCCATGGCAGGGACAGCTCCCACTGTCCCAGGCTGCTCCAAGCCCTGTCCAGCCTGGCCTTGGGCACTGCCAGGGATCCAGGGGCAGCCACAGCTGCTCTGGACACCCTGTGCCAGGGCCTGCCCACCCTCACAGGGAACAATTCCTGCCCAATATCCCATCTTAACCTGCTCTGTCAGTGGGAAGCCATTCCCCCTTGTCCTGTCACTCCAGATTCTTGTAAAAAGTCTCTCCCCATCTTTCTTGTTGGCTCCTTCAGGTACTGGAAGGCCACACTGAGGTCACCCCAAAGCCTTTTCTTTTCCAGACTGAACAATCCCACCTCTCCCAGCCTTTCCTCCCAGCAGAGCTGCTCCATGCCTACAGTCAGCCTGGTGTCCTCAGGATTTACAGGATATAAGTACCTAGCAGAGGGAAGATTAAATCCCTCAGCAGTATTTGCAGGATGGTTCCAAAATGCCAGCACACATTACATGTAATATATTCCAAATTAATGTTATGCCCATGCCTGTGGGGGAAAAAAAAAAAGCAGAGGGGAAGAAAAAAAAAAAACAACAGAGAGGAAGAATCTGGGCTCCCTCTGGCTTGCTCCAGCTTTGCGAGGTCTTGTCTGCAATATGGGGCAGATGAGGAAATATTTCAAAGGCATTTTCTGAGTCCATTCAAACTACATCCAACAGCACTGAGGTTGCTGCAAGCAGTCACTGTCACTTAATGTCATTGTAAAAGTCAAATCCTCATTTCCTTACTCAATTCACCAGCAAAACTGAGCATCTCCAGTCAATTTAATTTACTGGAGACTCCTGAGATGTGTGGTCTGCCCACTGTTGATTATGGGCACAATTAAAAGTGACTCGCCCCAAAACTGCACAGTGTCTAAGTCTGACCTAGTTTACTTCTGCAGAGACCTTTCAAATGGGTCCTAGAATGACCCATGAAGAACAGAAAAACCTGTTTAATAACCATTCTAATAAATTAATAACCCAGAGACCCATCCATTCCACCCAGTTGCTGTGGTTGTCACATCCAGCTGCTCACACATCTCGAGTCCCCCGACACCAACAAACCTCTGGAAATCACAAATATCATCCTCAGAGCTAAACCAGGCCTGCTAAAAGATATTTAAGAGTAATTAGAATTTCAAAAAAAACACTCAAAAGGCTTGTTGTAATCACACTTTCCAGGGGAGGCACTGGGGACAGTTCAGAAGACCCTGTTTTATCTCATAACAGTTTGATGAACAACCATTGCTTTCCAAGAGGAGTGTGCCCAGATGAACAGAAGGGATCACCAGAGCTCTCTCAGTAACACCTCCCATGACCTTTTCTGCACTGAGGAGCAGCAGGAAGAGGAGTCTGTGCAGTGACTGATGCTGCTCTTCCCCAGGAGATGCAGCACATCCCCTCTGTGCTGGTGACACAGGTCCCACTTGTCACCACTGCCTGTTTGATGTCCAGTTACACCCTGACTGAAAAGAGCTGTTTGGAGCCCTTTTGGCATCCCAACTTGGAACAATTCAGTTTCAATTTGAACAGTTTGAGCAATTCAGCTCATGCACAAGTCCTGCACCCAAAGCAGCACAAGCACTGAGTGTGCTGGGAGCTCAGCTCCTTGGGAAATCAGATGCAGGAGTCCCTTCTGCCTCGGATTGGATCTGAAGAGGATCCCAGTACCTCTCACCACAACTTGGGAATTGAGCCAGAGCAGCTTCTCTTCCATGTAGTATTTTAAAGAGTTTCCCCACTTTTCTCTTTGGCAGCTTTTACCAGAGCCCTGCATGCAAAGCTCTCTGCACATCTCCACTCTCCTGCAACGCTGTTCAAGATGTTGCTTATTAATATTCCTTAATAAAACCTACCAGAATAAAATCTTTCCTAATTAGTAGTGTTGGAGTGCCTTTTCCATTATTCATTAGAACAAAGAAATGGGTTATTCCTTTGCAGCATCTTCCAGAGGAGCACAATTATTGAGGTTATTCTGATACAGTTCAAGTGTCTCCAGCTGCAGCTGTAAATTTCCACTCGGATTTTCTGTCATTCCTCCTCCTCCTCTGAGATCCTGTGCTCTGGCTGCTAATCTTGCCTGCACGTTCCTGCTGTGTCCTGCACAGCACACCATTCCAGGGGCACACACAGGAAGCAAAGCACAGTTTCTCCACACACCCAAAGCTCATCCAAACACAAGAATTTTCACATATAAGTGTGGCCTGGCACGTTCCTGCCTTTTCCTTTTGGAAGCAATTTGAAGGCCAGGCTGGACACAGCAAAAACTTGTGCTTGTTTTCATCCTTCCACTCAACATCTAACACACCTTCAGACAGCTTTGGAATTATGGGCTTTGTAACAGGTGTTTTGTCATGGGACAAGGCATTAGGAAAGAATTAAGGATGGTAACAAGGAACACCAGACTCCAACAGGCAAAAATAAAGTCTTTAGGCTAATTCCCTGATTTCCCATTCCTTAATTCCTAATTAGGCAATTACCTGATTCTCCTTCCATCCCTAGCTGAAGAGACCAGAATTATCATCCCACTTTGTGCTAAAAATATGAATTGAGCTGAAAATTATTTCATGTTCTTTACATGCAGAGAATCTGGTGGTGGGGAAAGATTTTTCCTCTCTGCTCACATACCAGATATTCAGAGAAGTGAGGTGAAGACAGGTAAGAAAAGATGGAGGGATCAACAATTTAGGAAAATAACTCTTCTAGCAAGGTGAATAAATTGCTTTTTTATATATTGCATCTTCTGGCTCTAACCCTTGGGTGGGAGCAACCCCCAGGAATAAGAAATACCTACAGTGGCCATAAGCTCTGTGATGTTCTCTGCCTGCCTGGGTCCAGTGTAGTTTAAGGAAAGATTTTGGCTCCCAGGAAAGAAGTAGTGAGATATTTAAAGGATATTTAAAAGGCATTGTGTTTTTTCTTTGCCTCAAATAATGGGAATAATCTGCCATTTTCCATTTCACCCATTGTGTCACAGTGCAAACCAACCCAGAGCTAGGAGCTGGAAGCAGTATTTGCTTGAAGGACATCAGGAGCCTTTCACTGCAAAATTCTTCCATTTTTTCACCACAGAAGGAGCCTCTTGGAAGGCATTGGACAACAGCAAATCCCTGGGACGTGCCATGACACGGGAGAATTTTATCCTGGAGCCCTAAACCACAGCAAGTTAATCACACACTCTGATCCTCGCACTCCTACAGGAGCTCCCCAGTGCCTGCTTTTCCCTGGGAGAGGCGGATTCCCAGTTTGGGGAGCACCCATGGGCTCCTTGGATCCTCTCTGAAACCCACTGGGGTCAACTGAATGGGTCACAACCTCCCCAGTTGTTTTTCCCCCCTTGGAAATGATGCTTGAAGATGACAGCAGATGCCCAAAGTGTCCCTGTCCCTGACAGCTGCTTCCCCCAGCACTGGGGGAGTTGGGGTTCAGAGTCACTCTGCTCCTCCCAGGAGCTGGGGGCTCCTGAAACAGCTGCTTTTTGGACCCAAAACCAGCCTGGAGCCCACTGCAGCATCCCCCTGGAGCACAGGGCCCAGGCAGGCACCAGCATCCTCTGCTTGTCAGGGAATTGTCACAGAGCTCCTCCCCTCAGGCTCCCTCCTTCCCCAAAACCCACGGGATTTCCCATGGAATCACAGAAGCAGGGCAGTCCTGGACCTTGCCTCAATGCCTGGGAGATATACAGAGCTACACACACACCCAAAATCTGCCTTTGCAGCCCTCAGTCTCTCCCTGATTGAGCAAAACTCCCTGAAATCCATACATGTTTTGCCTGAGCAAGAACAAAGGAGAGCAGAATACATTTAAAAGAAATTAAAGTTGTTTTGCTGCCATAGGCTAAAAAAAAATATTTTAAAAATCCCCCTTCCCTTGGGCTTGGAGTTTGATTTGTATTTCAATAAAAATAAATCAAAGTGGACAGATTAGTGTGTTTTGAAATGCAAATGCTTTGAAAACATTAAAGGACAGATAACAAGGTGGCATGTTCTAAGTTTATTTTTGGTTATTATTTTATTTACCCTTTGTTCTTAAATGATCCTGTGGATCCTATGTGCCTGATGGAAAATTTTGCTCTGTGCAGCAAACCAGCTGTGAGAAACAGGGAGAGCTCCTCCTGCAATATTTCTTTATGACTGAACAATGCAAAGTAGCTCCATAATTTCAATATTGATCCCTAGGTACATCCTAAAGCCTCAGGAAGCTCCTGGGTTGTTTTGGCTCAACCTGAAGCCAAGTAAATCACAGCAAACAGGTTTTCAGGTGCTCCTCAGGCACTGGGATTCGAGGGTTTCTGATCTCTCCTAAACAAATAAAAGCCAAGAGAAACACCTGAGTCAGTGGTGGAGTCACCTCAGGGCCAGGACAGAAGGACTTGAGCAGACCCAGCCATGGTTTAAAGAGGTTTTCAGGGTAATCCATAATTAATAAGGCAGCATCGTGGTTCCAAGTTAATGGGCAATTAATTGAGGGTGCACAGGGTGCTTGCAGAGAGTGATGAGAGCACTCAGCAGGACAGGCATGACCTTCTCACAAAACAGCTTTTCCACAGGTAAACACTGAATATTTTAATGACATTTGTCCGAGGAGGATTCAGCCCTGAGTGCTGCTGACACCCAACGAGGTGTCCCCACACAGGGACCCCACAAGAGCTGGCAGCTCCATCCCAGCTCCCCCAGCAGATTCCCCATCCATGGGAAGGTCTCAGCACACAGAGGAAGCAAATCATCATCAACTCCCTGAGCACAGCTGAGCCAGACATAGTGGACTTTGTGATTCAGAAAATTGAGCAAACAAAGCTTTTCAGCACCTGGCTTTTATGTCTTCAAACAGCTTTTTTAAAGGACTGAAGGAACACATTCTCTTTGCAATGGATCACAAGATCTTGTGAAAACAAGCAAAGAGAAGCCAAAGAGGCTTTCAAGTGCTGAGAAAGAACTCCCTAAATTCCTTGGATCACTCTGTGTTCCTCCCATAATAATTTCACTTTAGTATTAGAGGCAGAGCTTTAAGCCAAAACTTCTAATCCTTCCAAACCTCAGAGAACTCTAGAGCCCAGCCTGGAGATCCAGTCTCACTTGGAAGACAGATATTCCACAAACTGCAGACCTAGATTAAGTGTTAAATTCAGCTGCAGGCTGTCTAGCAAGAGAGATTTGTCTGGTATCATCTGCACACACTCCAAGGCAGCTGACAAATTCAGTGAGCTCTTTTAAGAGACTTGAACAGAGGATTTGAGATCCTTCCCAGGCATCAGGAGAGAATAAAGTTCTGAATTCAGGTCTAAGAAGGAGAGAGGGACAACAGGAAAATGATCTTGTGGTCACAAAATGTCTCAGATTTGGGATATTCTATTCTGGGAAGAGTTGTAAATTCTGAGTGAACACATTTAAAGGTAAAAATTCCTCCACGTGTTCATTGCTGCCAGGGAAGCAGAGAGAAGAATGTGCTCCAGTGGGAGAGGTCTGTGAGGAATTTTGTGCCATCCACACACAGACTTAATTTATTTATAAAGATTAAGGGTCACCAGGTCTCCACAGGACAGCCTCCATCCCTGCAGCCTCCTTTCACAAAGCACAAGGGCAGGGGGAGGCATTTCCAGAGTCCTCCCAGGAATTGCCTTCTGAGTTCAAGGGACTCACTTGTATAATATGAGGACTTGAGGAGTTATGGACAACTTCATTGTGATGGGGACAAGGCATTCAGACAGCTCTCAAAAGGTATTTTAACCCCTTAATTGCATACTCAGAATGTACAATATCAGCACACCTGAAACTTGCTGTGCAGCACCCATTTTTCAAAGGTAAATGAAATTCATGCAGGAATTGTGAGAACATTAAATGTGTCATTGCAGGTACAGAGCATTTCTCAGCCATCTCAAGTGACATGGGGAGGGCCAAAATACTTCACTTTTCATCCTGGAACTCCAGGGAACACTAAGTACCCACAGCCTTTACAGTCACAAGATGCCACTGGAAGAAAGGTGCTGCTCAAAAGCTGGAAGAATGTGAATTTCACTTCTCTAAATGCTTCCCTCACCGAGGACATGGCACATCGCAAGCTGGTATTGAACACCATGTAGTTAAAATTCAGAAATATGCTGCTTGCTCAGTTCCTAGGAGCCACTGTCACCTTGTATTTAGACAGAGAATTTAGAAGTGCAGCTATGAAAATTAAATGGAAAGAAAGGGACAAATCAGAGCTTTGCTCTGAACAGCACATGGAGAAACAGCTCCTGCCAGCCCTGGGCTCTGCACAGAGCAAGGCCCCTTCACTTCACTTGCAGGATGCAAAAAGAATCATTTTTTAAAATGAAAACAGATTTTAGAAGCTTTTTCTGGTCCACTGTGGACTTGATTCTCTTCCCTTTACACATTTCTAAGAGGTGTTTAACACAGCTGGGCACATCCCACCCATCAAGAGGGACAGACACACACTGAGCTGCAGCCCCAAGAATTAAAGGTGCCACAGGTCAGCCTGCACTGGGGAGGAGCAGGAGCCTCCATCCTCTGCCACTGCAGCACACCAGGCTCTGAACTACAATTGTGTTTTAGAACCCCTTTTCACAGATGTAAATACCACAGCAGTGTGAAAATGGCCCTACAGATTAATGCAGCAACAAGGCTGAGATGATAAATTTGGTTTATAACATTAAAGTTTAATCCATTACCTTTGAGCACAAAGCAGCAGCAGATATTACAGCACACCAGATACTTGCTGAGCACTCAAACTTTTGGGAGGCAGCCCCAGTAGCTTTTCCCTTTCCAAATATATTTTCTCTTTATGAATTCAGCAGAATATCACTTGCCCAGTTTCAGCAAAACTGCAGCCAGATGTCAGCTTTGATCTCATCACCACATAACAAGGAGAGAGAAAGGACAAATAGGTTACACTGCACTTCAGCAAGAGGAAGAATTAACTTCACTGTTCCTTGCAGCACCATCTGGGTTTGGCAAAGTTAATTCTCATCCATGTCAAGAGTTCAATCAAGGAAATAATTTTGTTTTCCAAACGCTATTCCTTCCTGTTTCTTCTGGATACGTAATGCCTGATCCTCTGACCCACTCCTTCTGTCCTCATTATTCATACTTTAAGCATCTTAAAACAAAAATACTGCAGACAACCAGTGCTAGGGATTTAAAGCATATTTTTAATACAGAAAGCAACATGCTGGGGTGGATTTCTCATCAAGAGTGAAATGAAAGGAGGAAACTACAACGTCCTACTCAAGGCTACAGGCCAGAAAAAGCAGAATGCTGCGTTTCAGCTCTGGTTTTTGATGGATGCCAGAGCCCTGGCAGAGCTCAGCCTCCATCCCAACACCCCAAGGACAGGAATTGCTTGGCAGCACTGGGCATGAGGCACTGCAGGACCAAAGGCACAACTGCTCCACCAGACAGAGCCCAAGCTCTGAAACAGAGAGGGCCCCACTCCGGAAACCTCTCAGTTCTCTCCTCCAAAACACCACTGGGTCACCAACTCCATCCTTGGATGCAATTCAGTCTCCAAAATACAAAATGCTTCAACCCCACAATCATTTCACCTCAATGCCCCTCCAAAACATCACTGGGTCACCAATTCCACCCTTGGATGCATTTCAGAGTCTCCAAAACACAAAATGTTTCAGCCCCACGATGTTTTCACCCCAGTGCCCCCAGCAGTACCTTTTTCTTCCCAGGTACCTCCACACAGCTCAGAAACCCTCATGGTGCAGCTCCTGAGACCTTCATCCCCTGGCCTGGCCCACCTGGCTGGTTTAAATAGTGCTGGGGGGCAGGGCTGGAAGGCAGGTGCTTCCCTTGAAAGGCCTTTTACACAACAGAAACCCTTCCTTATGTCAGCAAGGGCGTGGGTCTCTGCATCAAACCCTCCCAAAAATGTTTTGCTACCAGCAGAAAAAAGTTAACAACATTGCATGGAAATTTGCTGCATTTTCCCATTAATATTATCAATGACATTATTTTTAAATGTTGTGTTTTAAAAGTGTTATTCTTGGTTGTAGCAAGATCTTCCTTCTAAGTGACCAACCAGTTATTACAAATTGGTTTTTTTTTATTTTCACTTTCATGTCTCTATTTTTTTCTTTGTTGCTTTAAAATGTACAACACTGATGTCTACATGATACATCCCATCATGTCAAATAAATGCTCTGTGCTGTTCCCATCCTAAGCACAGAGTAAGGCAGGACAGATTATAATCCAATTTTCCATCAAACTCATTGCCAAAATCTGTAAGGACAGCTGCTAATTAGCAGAGATCTGAACCACCTTATTCTTTAGATCAAAGTGTCCCCTGCTTGAGTCTGTAATGAAATAGCCTAACACTTTGAAGAAGAAAATAATTATATTAATTAGGGGGGGAAAAGCAGTCGGTGTTTGTGGATTCGCTTGCGCTCTTCTCTTTTAGCAGAATCCTATGGACTCCCAATTTCACTGGAACTGCTGATGGATCCAAATTTCCAGGGAAATCGATTTCAAAGTTTCAAGTTGCTCTCAGAACTTGGTGTAACTCTCTCCAACTTGTGGTTGCTCCATCCTTGAGGGTTCCAGACATCAGAACACTTCACCTGCAATTGGAGCAACAGCCTCGTGTGTCCTGCACTCTTGGTTCTCCAAACACCCACCAGGTTTTCTGGCCACTCTTCATGTCCTTAGACAAGGACTTAAAACATGACAGTGATGCCTGAAGGAGCTGGAGCAGAGGCTAGACAGAGTTAGGAGCAATAAAGTGGATATTTATTGAGGTGCCTTCCAAGGCCACACCCTGGCAGCACCAGCCACAGCCGTGGCTCTGCCCGGATGGCTCCAAGGTGGAAGCGAAAGATGGAAGCAAAAGAGAGCTTGGTCATGAGATCTCACATTTTTGTAAGTTTTAGTCCATTTGCATATAGGAGTTACCTGTCCAATTAATCCTTCAAATGATGAAGTTTCATCCTCCTTGCTTGCCTGCCCTCCTCTTTTCACCTTGTTTATGCTTTGGGCCTGAGGTTTGAAGAGATTGTCCTTTAGTCTCCAGCTGGAATAGGATTGTTTTGTCCTCACCACCCTGTGAAAAGATCCTAGTAACACTTCATATAAAGCTAAAATCCGCACACCAAAGCAGAACAGGAAAGCTTAAAACCTAAGGTACCAACAGGGACATTCTCTGCCGAGTTTGTCTCGTTGATCAGCTGAAATAAGCAGAGGGAAAATGAGGATAAGGCAAATCTGAAGTTATTCCCCTCCAGTGGATCACATGTTTGGAGCACCTGGCAAGGCATGAAGATCATGTTTGTGGTTTCTGGGAATCTGTGGGAGTTCTCCTGTTGGGAGCTTGACCCAGAGTGTTTCATGTTGTTGGAGACATATGTTCATCCCTCCTGCTGGGAGCTCAGTGGGGCTCTGCAGCTTCCCTGCTTCCCTCGGTGTCCCGGGGAATATCTGCAATGCAGGGTGTGCCTTGGCGGTGTAAGAACACCCAAACCCAAAGGGAATTCACCAATCAGGAAAAAAAGACCCTCTGTGGGTATTCAAGGCGAATTCCTTGAGGATGTCAACCCGCACACACGGAGGGGCCAGGTCTGAACCTGGTTCTGACGGTGCTGGGAGGTTTCCACTGAAGGTGCAGGAGTTTTGCAGGATGAGGTGGTAGAAGGCAGCTCAGGACTTTAGGAGGTTGGACAGCATTCCGTTGGGTATTTGACCCCAGGAATGGTTCCATCATATTTGAGATGGCTGTGCTGTAAAGGGCAGGCAATTTCTGATGAGATGTGGGCTCCTCTGTAGTCAGAGGAGGGTTTTTAGCAGCAAAGCTCTGTTTGATCTCACTTCTACTGATGTTAACTGCTTTTATAGGTCATTTCATTATTGCCTCATTGTAGGAGATTGAACTCATTAATATGCAGCAGATAAAGTCCTTTGCATTTTAACATGCTAATTTTTAGGTGTCCATATGGCAACAAAAGCAGGCTTTGAGCCATCCATCCATATCTTTATGTGTCCGTCTATATAAAAAACAATTTTGTGGTCTAGTGAGTAGGGCACTAAGCTGGGAGTTGCAACTGGGGCTGTTGCTGTGTTTGCCATTGACTTTGGAGACAGGAACATGAACAGATTATTATGGGCTACACCAGGCTGTGAGCTCCCCATATGCCATTTACTCTTGAGCAATGCCCCGCTAAATAAACTTCTGTCCTGCAGAAAAGCAAAGGAATTCAACCCTTTAACAAAAAGTGGGGGCTGCTCCATGTTCAGGGAGAGGCACCAAGTGAGCATGGCTGAGTTACACCCCTGGGATGGTGCTTGCACTTGAATTTTACATCCCCAGGTGCTTTTTCACACAGCTGCTGCATTTCCCTGCATTTTGGAAAAGCTCTGTGGGATCACTGTGCATCCCTTCTTATTCTGTCTCTTGTGTTTGTACTGCTGAGCCTTCACCAGGCTGAAATGTCTCCCTGAATAAAAGCTTGGGGATGAGGGAAAGGAAGGAGGCTCTTCTGGGATCCAGCCTGCAGGCACATATAAATTATAAAAGCATTGAATGCCATCTCTGACATTTAGAAGAAGGTGATTTCCTTGTAGGTGGGTAAAGAGATTTACAGCATCTTCAGGTGCCATAAAGTGCCACTGTTGGGCCCGTGTAGACAAATGCAGATGCAGCCTCTTCATTGCATTCCTTCAGCTCTTATTACTGAATTTCTACTCCTCTCTGTTCACTTTCTTGATATATTTTCCCTGTTGGGTTTTAAATTTGTTTTCAAACAGATAAATGAGGTTGTGCTTTCTTTAGCTGAACACTTTGGATGACACTGGAACCTCTCTACCTGGTGGGAAAGAACAGCACGTTCCAGCTGAGGCAGTGAAGATGGCTCCTGTTGGGATAGCTTAATTGCCTTTCTGCTAATTAGCTTTCTATCTAAGTCTTATTAATTTTGCTTTAGCAAAGTTGCTCCGAGTCAAAACCTGCTAAACTAGTATTTTTAAATTCTGCCTTTCATCTTCACCCCTGCCACGGGTGCAGCCCCAGATTGGGAGGGAGAAAGATCCGAGTGTGGAGCTGTTCTCAGAGAGAGCCAAATAAATCAGAGGTCACTTGTGCAGGTTTGTGCTCCAAGAGCATCACCCAGAGTGGCCTCTGCTCCCAAGGACAAATGGACCCATCTGTTCCTCTCGCTGCAGAAAGGCTTCTTAAAAAATGGTAAACTTGTAATGTTCCTCTAAATTACTTTTCCTGCTGCAGGGGATATTTTGCCACGGGCAGAGGACATGGGCTGTGTAGCCTGCAAAAGGCTATTTTTGCATCCCTGTTATCTCTGGAAGTGGTTTGAGGCCACTCAGTGATTAAAGATCGGTCAACATGTTCTGCCTTAATGAGTGGCTGTTTGTTTCTCAGCTGAAGAGCTCTTCTAAACTGAAGCCCTGTTCACCAGAAAAAAAAAAGCTTCTATTCCCAAGCAAACAAATTAATAAAAATTTCCATCTTCTCATTATTTAAATCTTTTTTTTACCCCCAAACAAAAACATTATCTGCAACCACTGCAGCTAAGAAATGACATGAATAATTCACTCTAATTTCACACCATTTAAGCTACTTTACTAGCCTCTAATTAACATGTGTAGATTATTTAAGGACGAGAAAATTGCTTTAAAATGCAGGTAAGAGGCAGCTGACTATCCCCATGTATTATGTGATTTGATGCCTTTTTAGAACCCAGCCGTGCTGATGACTTTTCCAGGGTTATGGCAGCTGAAGACAAAAGTGTATTTTGTGAAGAGTGGGCTAAAGATGTCCCTGCAGATCCCGTGGAATATCCATGGTTCTGTGGAAATTGGAATTTTGAAGGGCAGTATTTAGTGCTATGTCCCCAGCATGCTCTGGCAGCAGAGGGCTCAGCATTTTCCTTGGCTGATCCTTTCCCTGTCATTCCCAGGTTGCTCTGGAGCTGGGGATTAATTTTGTGGTCTCCTCCTTTGTCACCAGAGGGGACATCAGGAGAACAAATCAAATCAAGCCTTGCAGAGCACCAGGCCTGTACACAGGCATGGCACCTGGCCTCTGCAATTCACCACTCTTATTTCTGTGTGCTCAGGGTTTGGATTTTTTTCTCCTTGAAGGCCCAGAGAAGCTGATCTGACAGAGGAGCCAGCTCAGAACAAAGAGCTGCCCTCCCAGGCAACTTGTGGCACCCACAATTCTGTCAAGGTGATGTGCTGAGGACAAGACCAGAAGGTCTTGAATCCTTTTTTTTTTTCTTGTAGACAATCTGAGACTCCTTTGACTGGGATGCTCCCTAAAAATCATCCATCAGGAATGGCTTGAAATGGTGTGCACCTCAAGCAGATTTTCTCCTCCCATTTTGAGGCTGCCTGGGGAACACACCCAGGTTTCCTGTTAGAAACAGCTCCTGTTTTCCCCAAAAGGAGCTGCCTGGACTTGGAGAACAAACCAGAGCTCTGAGCCAGAACCCTGCTGTTCCCTGAGAGCAGGCAGCTGCCAGAGGCAGAGCTGAAGCTCCATTGCAGTCCACAAATGCACCTAAACATCCTGATGGGAATTAGCAGTGCTCTCAGATGGTGCTTAGGGGTTACAGGCAGATATTTCCCAGTGTTTTGCCAACAAACTGATTTCTGACACTTGTTTTTGCACTGGGATTATGTGCCCATTCTCCTGTTGAGGTTGGTGTATACACAGGGCATTAAAATGTTTAGGGCTCCTGGGGTTTCCATGGAAGGAACCAAAAAATGAAAGTCCAAAGCAATCTGGTCACACAATCATCTAAACTGGGAAGAGACTGGTGCACAGAACTGGGCTGAGAGTTGGCCAGGGTGAACAGTGAACTCATCTTAAGCTCAGAAAATGGGATAATTATACCTAAATTGCCTTTCATAATTAAAAAGATGCGACAAATGAATCAGATCTCATCTTCAAATAACATTAACCTGAACACCAGGGTTTGGGCATTGCTGAAGGAAATGGTGGTTATCAGATTAATGACAAGTGCATTTTCAAGCTGATTAGCTAAAAGCCCAAGAAAATGGAAAAAGAAACAGGCTGCCATTTAACAGCACGAGCTGAGCATTTCCATACCAGTAAATAAGAGGTAGGATAATAAAATCCTCATTAAGTTGCTGAGGCCTATTTGGTTTTGTTTCCTTTTTAAGGGAATGTTTTAACTCTGCAAACAAGCAGGAGTAAAACTCGGATTCTCACAGGCCTTAATTGCCTGGGGATGCTTTCCAAGTCCAAATACTTCTGAAAAGTTCCTCCTTGCCACATGCCCTGGATGTGGCTGATCCTCCTGGATGGATCAGAGAGGCATTCTGCTGTGTGCTTTGGCTTGCATCCCCCTGATAAAACCCAGGGTTTGATTTCAGGTTTGGATCACTGAGGGGAGCCTGTGCTGAATTAATTTCAAGTTCGGGAAGCTGAGGGCACCTTTGTAACCAGCACCTATTCCTTCAGCCCAGCAGCAGCAAGAGGTTTGATTGTCAGCTGGTGCTGAGCTTGGTGACAATGATTTAATACTTTGGGGCCTGGAAGGCTCAGCTGGAATCACAGAGTGCTTGTTGCACAAGAACCTGCTGGGGAACAGATCTTCACCTGAAAGTTTGCAATCCTGAGCCCCAGTCCTGCAGGAAATCAGTGCCTGGCTTATTCTCATGAACCTGCCCAAAATTAAACGTGGACAAATACCTGCAGGATTGAAATGCAAATGTACAGAGCAGGCAGGAGAATGAAGGAAGGGGAGAGTTACCCTCATTTCACAGCTGCCCTGCTCTGCTGGCTCTGAGTTTATCTGTGCTCAAGGCCAGCATAAATCACTCCTGATCTGGATCAGATGTGTCCTGCTGGGCAAGCAGCAGAGCACAGATTGAAGATTAATGATCACCAAGGCAGAGACCTGGGCCCCTCTGCCAGGAGAAGATCAAGCATCCTCTGGGGAGCTCTGGCTCTCTCTGACAACACTGGGAGCCTCTGCAGAAAGCTTGGAGCAGACAGCTGATTTTAGATAGCTGGAGTTAGGGCAGATGAATTTCCCTCCTGAGAAGGTAAGTGACTTGATCAAAATCAAACATGAAGTCCTTAGCATAAATTATGTCCTGTGATCAGGGAAAATACAGGAACAGGACTGAAATTGATGGGCAGTATTTGGGGATTTGGATGAAGGGTGGTTTTGGTTTTTTCTTTTGTAATTGAAAGATGAGTTTGATCAGAAAGATAAAGCTTGGTAAAGTATGATTTGCAGGGCCTGTGGTAGCAGTAACGTTGGTTTCCCAGCTGAAATTTCAAAGCCTGGGCAGTGGGAGGACACAGATATCATGAGCCACAATTAATTAATCATTAACTCTTTGTTTATCTGCCAATATTGCTTCCTTCAGTTCCGTGCTGCTGGAGAGCCTTGGTGCAAATCAGGAAACACTTGACACCACAGTCTTCCATTTGGACAGGAAAAACACCAGCTGGTTTTGGTAGCATATCCCCAAGTTTCCAAAAGTTAGGTTCAGTCCCCTGTGCCCTTTCAGGAGACCTGAACCATATCTGTATTTGGGACAAAAACAGATGGAGAAGAAAACTGACCCAGGACATTCCTGGTGTCCCCATGTCACTGCTGCATCTGTCATTTATTCCTCCCTCTCTCCACACCCTAGACAGAGGGGGAAACCTCATATTTCCACTGAACCCTCCAGTTCTCCAACACCTGGACCTAACAGACATTGGAAATTGCCACAAATTGGAGCTGGACTGCAGTGGCACAAAGCCAGGCCCTTTTCCAGGTGAATTATGAGGGATGTTGCTGACCTTTAGCTCCCCCAAGCCAGCTGTTCCCTCAGTGGGATGTTTTACACCCAGTCCTGCTATTCCCTCCTTGCTGTACCTTTATAGTCTGAGCTTTCAGATTGAGATGAAACCCATTTCACTTCACAGCAGTTTGAACACAGGTCCTTGAGTTGATTTATCTCCTTTAGCCCTGTGCTGTTGGGTTCTCTACTACTTCACTCATAGCTCCGTGGTTTTTTAGCTACAGGATGTGACTGGTGTCTGAATTGTAATTTTCCATGCTTTCAGGCATGGTTAAGGCATAATAAAAATCTTCATGCTGCATTTGGATCAAGGTGAGTGAAGCTAAAAAGAGTGGTTTTAAAAAAATAAGTATTTTTTTTCTCTTTTGATTAACAGTGCTGAGCATGTTTACATTTTGCTGAGGTTTTGAAAGTGGTTTTAATTGGGCACAGTGCTTTATGGCTTTTACTCTCTTTCTTCTCCAGCACTGAGAGTGTCTCCAAATACAAATAGAGAGGCCACATTCACTGTGAGTCAGCTGCAGCTTGGATAATGCCACAGGACAGCTGTTCACACAAGATTTTTTCCTCACTGTGTTCAGTGGAGGCTGAGCTGTTTGCTTTGTGTGTTGAACGTGATGCTTTCTTCTCTTCTTTTTTTT
>VXAX01006966.1:298451-347526 GCA_013399835.1 Leptocoma aspasia
TTTTTTAACAGAGTGAAAAGTTCCACCTGATAATTCACCCCTGGCACAGTAGTGTGACACCAAACCCTTTCTTTCTGAGCATTCATAGAATCATGGAATATCCTGAGCTGGAAGGGACCCACAAGGATCATCCAGCCCAGCTCCTGACCCTGCACAGCCCCAAAATGCCACCCTGTCCATCCCTGGAGCTGTGTCCAAACTCTCCTGGAGCTCTGGCAGCCTCAGGGCCGTGCCCATTCCCTGGGGAGCCTGGGCAGTGCCCACCACCCCCTCTTTAGGACCCTTAAAATAAATAAATAAACCCTCTAAAAAAAGGTAAAATTTGGTACCTTCCACCAGCACCTCCCTGCATCGCTCCGTGCAGCGCCCTTGGGTGTGCACAGGAACAGAGCTGGGACACAATGATGGACCAGGACTGGCACCACGAGATGTCTGAGGTGTGCCAGTCACCCCCAGGGTGGGCAGCCACTCACCAGTGGCCAGCTCAGCTCTAGGCCCTGTTTTGGGGTGGTTTTGGGGTGTTTTTTTGCCCCTGTGCCTCATGCTGGTGAAACTCTGATGAGTGGCTGCTGCAGGAGTGAGGCTGTGCCCTCTGAAGGTCACAGACTGGATCTGCTGGAGATGTCCCTTGCAAAATGTAACATCAACAGCTGCAGAGAGGGAGAAAACCAGGGAAAAAGACCTGTGGAGTTTACACTTGCACGGGGAGCAGCAGGGCCCAGCGTTATTATTAGCCAGCAGTGTGCTGGGCCATTATCTGCCTTGACAGCTCCAGAGCTCCAGGCTGCCCCTCCAAACGCTGCTGCTGATGTGTTGCAAATGTTAAACGGCCACACTGCAATTATTTGGCAGCAATAGAACTCCCCCCATGGCCCTCTGGCCCTGAGACACGCACAGGGCCCTGTGGGTTCCATGGGAAATGCTCCACCAGGAGCAGAGAGCTCCCATCCTGTCTCCAATGCACTGGAGAGGAGAATTCCCCATCTCTGAGCCCTCTCAACCTGGTGGAAGATGTGACTCCAATTTTCTTTCGCAAAGGACGCAGCTGCTCGCTCTGGTCAGGATTTTGTGCTCCCATGGCACAGAGTTCCCAGGATGAGGGATGTTTCCATCACTGGTCTGGCTGAAGTCAGGAATAACAGCTGGAGCTGAGAGATTGTTCTGTTTCCTAAAGATAAACCCCTGCTTGAATCACAGAATCACAGAAAATGCCAAGCTGGAAGGGACCCACAAGGATCAGCCAGTCCAACTCCTGGCCCTGTGCTTGACCAAATTGATTTAGATCCTTGCACACCATTCAAAACTTCAATTTTGGTGGAAGAAAGTGTAACAGAGGAAACCAACATTTATTATGGAGATTTGTATGTTTGAGTAATACCCCAAAGTCTTTTTTTGTTTCCTCAGATTATTTTTTGTATGAATAAGGTACACCCCAGACCTGAGCAGGTTTTTGTTAAATAATGTGCCAGTCATAAGTCCTGCTGTCCATAAAAAAAGAGTTTACTTTGCTCAGTCTTTAGCTATGTGCAAGAAGAACCATTTAGAACTGCTACTGTGATTTAGAACCGCTACTGTGATAAACTGAGGGCTGTTGATGCCTGGGAAAATGCAGAAATCAGGATAATGGAGTTGGCACAGGACACTGGAGAGAGCAAAGCGAAAAGGAGAGAATTATACCAAAGACAATCTGAGTTTGGTTTCGTAAAGTTTCACTAAATGAGGGCTAGGATGCTTTTAAGCCATCTCAAAAGAAGCAAAAACACCCCACGTTTTCAGGCAGATTTTGAGCAGCTGGTGAAAGGATTTTTGTAAGTCTTAGGCTGAGTTTCCAAGCTCCACAAAAACTCCAGGGCTGAGTTGTGGCTCCATCTCTGCCTGGCTGCTGCAGAGAGCCTTGGAAGATATTTCTGAAAGATCAATACAGTCAGAGATGTTGGAGGGATCCCTTGCCATTTTCATGCTGTAAAGTTTCATTTAAGCCCCAAATAAATTGGGGTTCCTGCCCAGCCCTGAGGGCTGACATGATTGTGCTGTTTGCTGAACCTCCCACTGATTTTATGATGACTGAATTACATCCATGATGGATATTTTTTGCAGATCCCACCCAGAAGGCCTAAAGTTTTCAGTTCTTAGGGGGGTCTCATCCTGATGGCAACTTCTGAGTGAGAAACATTCTTTTTACTGCCAGAGGAAAGCAGCCCATGGCTTTCAGTGCCTCTGTAGCCACTGAGCAGTGTCTGAGTAATGACTTGCCATTATTATTATTCCAGAAACATGTCCACAAACAAATGGAAAGCCAAGAAGTGGTGCTTTAGTAGCATTTCCCAGTACTGATCTTTTTTGGAATTAAATTAGTCTTACTGGTTTATAAATTTCATCTGTGTGCAGTGGGCACCAGAATCCTCTTTCCTTCCTGTTTAAGGAGTGCCATGGAATTTTGTTAAAACCTCTTTTTTTCACATTTACTCACACACAATTTTTTTTTTTTAAATCAGCCTCTCCTTATGAAAAAGGCTCACGAAAGCCTCATGGAGGGAAAAATGAAGGTTTAAGTCAGGAGTTTGAAATTAATGAGTGGCAATGCTGTCTTTCATCCCAGTTCTTCTGCCCCTGGCCCATCAGAGGTCACCCCAACAACCAGCACGTGAAATTAGGGCAGGAGTAGGGTTTAGATTAATTAGAAAGAGATCTGGATCAGGTATTATCTGGTGCTGAGCCACCTCTGAATAAAGTCAAATTATCCACTTCAGAGCTGCTCATTATCTGCTCACATTTTTGAGTGGATGATGATGGTTTTTCACTTGGAACACGGTAACCTCCACTTAGATCCTGGCATTGCTGCTGTGCAGAGTGTATGGTCAGGCACCCACAGCACAGCTCTCATTTGGATAAAATTAGCTTCAGGAAACCTATCACTGAAATATTTTCTGCTCCTCTGCCATGGCATAATTTGGCTGTTTTATGCTCTGCTAAATAACAAATAAACTCAGGTGGAAGAGAAGACAATAGGCCAGGCTGATCTCACTCCCCGTATCACCAAATACCAGAGTCAGGAATGAGGCAGGCTCAGAAAAAAGGGCTGGCCAACAGGTTTGGGAAGTTTCTGTCTCCTTTCCCAACACTCAGGTTTATTAATGCCACATTAAATGCTCACAGCAGGTCACAGAAGGGCATTTGTGCATTATCTCTGCTCTGTGTCGCTTTGCCTGCACAAAGCAGGTTTGGAAGTTTGGGAGAGCTTTGTGGTTTTCATGCAGAAAATGCACACCCAAGCTGCATAAAGCTGGGTTTGGGTAGCCTTAATGCAACTAAATTCAGGCATGTGAGTAAAATATGGAAATCCTGCCCTCCTTTCTGCAGCTGGGGCTGTTTGTGGACCATTAAATCTCATTCCCAGATTTCCCTGCCACAGGAGCACAGGGAGCTGGGCTTGCCCTCGTGGCACATCCCCTCCAAAGTCAGTTCTGGTGTTCAAACCACACTCCTTTGGGTGTGCTGCTCTGGAAGTCTTTGCCAGCAGCAGCTCTGGAGGCAGGAGAGACCCTGGATTAAAGCTGGGTATTCCCAAAGGAGCCCCAGGACTGGAACACAGCATTTAAAAGGAGGATGGCAGGACAGGATGTGAAGACTGAGATGTGGAAGGACACTTTCCTGCCACCAATAATGAGTATCTCATTATTCACAAAATGCCAACTCCTTAATTCTTCTAAACAATAGTGTCAGCCCTCCACCATTAATTTAAGGAAAAGGCTGGAAAGAATAGATTTTGTTCCAACATTTAAGTGGCATGTTGCTCTTTTCTCCTTGTTTTCCATCCTTGTTTCAGAGTGCTCTTCTCCCCACTGACTTTTGGCCATGTTCTGAAAGGTTAGACCTTGAGAAAGGATTGAAATATATTTATTTTTAAGCCACACACACACACACACATGCACACACCCCTCCCCAAATCAAAAGGGCACCTTGAAATATGAAGGAATATTTTATATAACTGCAAGGTAAAGGAGACTTTAGTTTTGTGGATTGGCCATGCCCACCTTTTTAATTCAAGGACAAAAGATGAACTCTAGCTGTACTAGTTCCCTAATAGCAGAGTTTTTATGAATGTAATTACATTTTTCTCCATTTTTCCCTCTGTCTATCCTGCTCTTTCTGTACTTAAAAAGATTTCTTTGTTTAGAATTATAATGATTTCTGTTAGAAATTATATTCATTTCAGCTCCTGTCTTTTTGGAGTATTGATGGATCCCGTTAAAGGGCAGCTCTGCTTTGAGCAGAACTGGCTGAATTTTAATGGTACATAAAAGGATTTCTGCATAATGGCAGACTTGTATGGGGCTGAGAGAGGGAGTCTTTTTTTTTTTTTAATCACCCTGGGGACGTGCAGAAGCCCCTTTGGCAGTTTTTCATCCTCACACTCCCTGTTTGGCTGTGCTTTCCATCAGCCCCGTGCTCTGTCCATCCATCCCTGTCTCCAGCAGTTTCCAGCTGCAATTCAGGCAGAGATAAAGCTCCCACCATCAGTGCATTAATTACCACCATCCTGCTGCCCTTTTTGGAGAGTGTTCACTCCCATGGATGGTGTTTTCATCACCACATACCCACCAAACTCCAGGTTCCTGCTCCAAAGGGTGAGAGGTGCACTGGAGACATGGACACTCACCAGCAGCAGCATCCCTGACAGCCCCAGCTTTTTGTTAAAGCAGTGTGAACTTTGCTAAAGTCCTGAAAAAGTCACAGATTCACCTGAATTTTACACCTTTTTGTGGTATAAAATGAGTTCACTCCACCCTGTGTGTTCCTGCTACCTCAGGGAAGGGTGAAAACTGGAAGCTGTGTGAGGAAAAAGGGAAAAAGAGCAGCCACTTTCAAGAAAGCAAAAAGCAGACATGGGAGGTGGCAAATCTCAGATAGATTGGGAAGATCAGCTTGCTGAAGGCATTAAAATAATAATACAATAATAATACAAACTGCCCTGAGCACATCAGGAGCCTTCCTGGGAGTCTGGAGGGCAGGGAAGGGTGGTGGGAGATTAATTGGGAAGATTAATTATGGACCCCAGAGTTCCAGCTCTGGGGTTCAAGTAGAGCTCCTCACCAGAGCCTTTTTGTGGGAGGGACAAGGCAGAAGAGCTGAACTGCTGGTGGGAAGGGTCTGGGGATGAATCAGAGAGATGAAAAATAACAAATTGCCAGGAGCAGATGGGCTTCACTCATGGGTTCTAATGGAACTCAAATCTGAAATTGCTGTTAATGGGGAGGGTGAAAATCTGAGGTTTTCATCATCCTCAGCACAGAGAAGGCAAAGGCTGCAGCTGATGCACTGATTTTTTTAAAGGCTGGAGGGAAGGGGATTCTGGAAAGCTGCAGGACTTCAGGGTGCAAAGGACAAAAGTTATACTAAAGAACAGAATTAAAAGACTGGGTTGAGGATGGCAAAACAGCAAAGAACAGGGCTTTGCAGAGAGAAGCTGTGCCTCACAAAATGTTTCCTGAGAAATCAGGGTGTCCATAGGGGTGGTCTGGTGGCTGCAATTATCTGGGGCTCTCAAGAGCTTTTAACAAGTTCTCTCCCTAAAGGTTCTTAAGAAAAATAAGCTGAAGGGATGAGGGAGAAGGCCCTTTAGTGATTTATTTAGTGGGTAAAAGCTCAGAACAGTGGTCTCACCCTGCAGAGCCTGGGGCTGTCAGTCAGGCTTCACAAAAAACATGCAAAGAGCTGGGGCAATCCCATTTCCTGGCCAAATGAGTTTGTTCAGGGCAGAAAAAGCGAAAATGAAGGACCTGCAGAAGCTTCTCGTGGTTCTGAGAGAGTGGGGGATAAAACAGAAGATGAAATTCACATATTAAGAAATGCAGGATAATGACCACTGTGAAAAAACAACATTAATTATAACTCCACAGTGATGAGCTGTAGATTAGCTATTAGCATTCAGGGGAGAGATTTGGGGCTGGCTTTGAACAGCGCTATGGAAACAATAGCTCAAGGCTCGGTGGGAATGAGTCAGAAGGTACAGAGAATTTTAGAAATTATTAGGCAAGAGAACATAGCAGGAAATGTAATTAAGCACTGCTCAGGCTCCTTGAAAGCTGTGCATAGCTTGGGCTCCCCTGAGATGGAGAGGAACACGAAAAAGCACACACAGAAAAGCAGTGACGAGGTCTGAAAGCCCAAAACAGCTCCCTCATCCAGGGCTGCACAAGGAATGAGGCTTCTTTCCTTCTCATTATGCAGGAAGCTGCAGGCCTCCCACAAAACAGGCCCAAAATATTTTTAAACAAATGGAAGGCAATTTTTTTTTTCTGGCACAGGACATCTCCGAAGTGCAGAGCTCGTGGCTGCAGGATTTTGTGGATGCCACATTCAGCCACGCTAAAAATCAATAAATAAACTAGTGCAGGGGAAGAGTTCTGTGGAGAAATGATAAATCCTTGAGTGGGAGCAGCCTCAGAAAGCTGGGAAGGGGGACTAGGGAATGGATCAGTCTTCATTTAACCTGTACTGGAACATGTGGAAGGAGCAAAGGTCAGAAAGAGCACCCAGGGCAGAGGGGACTTTGTGCTGCCCCGACTGCAGCTGGAATTCTGCTGGAGAAGCTTTATTCACTTGGAAGAAAGAAGCTAAACCTCCCATTACAGACACCAATCTTCCAGGTGGACTCCAACAGGCAGCAAACAGATTTTGGATTTTCTGTTATTTCCTCTGGGTACTGCCTTCTCTGGTTGCGTCCTTGTCTCCCCATCACCCTGGTTTTCTCTGCTTGCCTGCAGGACCAAGTGATTGCTCCTCTTAATGACACATGGCCAACATGAGGTGTCCCCCCAGCTGATCTTATTTAATTTATTTCTAATTATACTGTTTCCTAAAACGAACCTGGCACGCTGAGTGTAATTCTTCTGTTGCTGTTACTGACTTTGGTGGGACTCTGTGGGGTGCCAATGGAACAGCAAAGGAAACACAACGTTTTGGGATAGAAAATCTGAAGTGAACGTTCTAGTTAACATTTTGAATAGAAAATCTGAGCTTGTGTTGGGATTTTGTTATTCTGAGTACTCAGTTTGAAGGCCTGGCTTTGCTGTTTCTCTCAGTTTTTGCTCCTGGCTGGGTGGCACGGTCACATACTGGAGAGGACACCGTGGGGCTGTTTCTCATTCCATGTCATTGCAGGTCACTTGGACCTTGGGAACCTGAGAGCACTTCTGCCCTCACCACCAGCCACTCTCTAGAAGAATTTAGAAAGAGAGATTTTTATGCCTTTTTTAAGGGTTGCTCCCTTCTGGCCTTTCCAAACTCCAACCTCTGACACTTCATTTTCACCCACGCCAGGAAATTTCATATATTCTCCATTCAAGGTGAGATTTTACTTGGCAGCTGCTCTTTCCATATGGCTTTTTTTTTTACACCAGGATCACATAAAGCTTTAGAAATTAAACCTTATAATTCCTTTCCATGGCTTTCAGAGTAGTTCTACCTCATGGAGGGAAAACAGTGGGAGCTGGAGGTGACGTGAAAGTGGGAAAGGCAACATCCCTGAAGACAACTCAAAAGCTGCCCTTCACTTGTTGGTTTTCTGGGATGGGACTGCTCCAGGACGTTCTTGGAGGTCAGGAAGCAGAAGTTGTTTGAGGAACAGCCAGTTTAGGAGCCAGGCTGAGCTGTCACAGAGTTGAGAGGCAGAGCCTGGAAGCCAGCTTTGCTTCCTTCGACTTTCTGGAGCAGGTTCCCTCTCTTTGGGGACCTGCAGGTGACACTGATTTAGTTGTAGGAATGATATTGGCAGGCTGTGCCACTCCATTAATCAGGAAGGCCATATCAGAGAGCTGAGACAGTAACATCCCTGACATACACACAGCACACACACACACACACAGAGAAAAAGATGAATTGTTGAGTGATTCAGTTTTAATCTGAATTAATGCTCCCATTCAAGCCGTGCCTCTGCTCGTGTGAGGAACGCCGGTGCATTTCTAATTTCCTTTCCACACGAAATTGTCAGCATAATCTGCTGGCAGGAGCCAGAGCTGCTGAAAAGAGGACAAAGGGAAGGGCTTGTGGAGGAGGTGGGGAACAAAACATCTCTGCTGTCAGGCACAGTTCGGCTGTCACCCGGGGGGTGGGTGACAACAGACGCTGAGCTGGGAGGGAAGGGAGCCCTGGTGGGGGCAGGGACAGCACCAGCAGATGGTGAGAGATGCCTGCTGCTGCCTGCACCGAGCTGTCCCTGTCCCCCTGTGCCCTCATCGCTCCCACCCATCCCCTCTCCTCACTGAGCACATCCCGCCCCTTCCCAATCCCCTCTCCAGCCAGAGTCTCAGGTGATGCTGGAAAAATAAAATATTGAAAGGCTACAGCTTGTTAAAAATCCTGTGGGGTAAAAATCTTTGGGTGTTCTCACTGTTTTCATTGCCTTGTTCCCAGGTTATGCCCTATTGCTGCCTGCATGAAAAGAAATTTTTGGGGAGGGCAGCTGCTGCGTGGGGAATAAGATCACTGAGCAAAGTGCTGTACATGTCCAATTTACATCACCAGAGTGGCTTTTTAGTCTTTCTTTTGTCTTAAGAATTATTAATTATAATTCATTTATTGAGGATGTGTCTGAGCTCAGAAGAGATGTAGGGTACAGAGCTGGAAAAAAGGAGAATTTTGTTTTGCTAAAGTCAGTGCCCAAACAAGGATGGGGTCCTGTTCAACTCCTTGCCCCAATCACTGAATCATTTAAAGACCTGATTTCACCTCAATCCTCTCCCAAATCCTAAGCTAATGACCAACCTTCTCTGTTTCCAGCTCTTTCTAAGTGCACGTCTCCCACAGGTGTGATAAGAAATTCCAAAGTGGGTATGAGTAATGCTCCAAAGGAAAATAAAGGTACAAAATCAAGCAAATCTCCAGGAACACCTTTGGGTTTGTTATTCAGCACTTCCTGAAAGGCTCAGTTCATCACAGACAGGACTGATTGGCTCCACATGAACTTCCTCTCTGAAAGAAATCCCTTGCCTGGTTCAGGGAGCAGTTTTAATCTTGATATCTGTGGGAGAAAATCGATCCAGCACCTCCAGCCATGATGCCTGGCTGTCTTCAGAGTGACTGCATTATAAACAGCTCCAATGAATATTTATGGGGGATGCTTTGCAGTTTTTTACTCCCTTCTGATCTCTGAGTGATGATCTAAGAGGAGTGGTGTAGCTGCTCTTCCATATGTGCTGGTGAGAGACGTTAATAAGCGCGATAAGGCACGCACAGAACCTGGGATGGGGATGTAAAAGTCTCTGAAGTCTGCAGTTCCTGCACTTCACAGCTCTGCAGTCCTGCAGGAGGAGACAAACCCATCCTCCAGAGAAATCATGAAAAGGGGGTGATGCAATCAATGGCTTCCACCAGCACCAGAAGTCGCCAGGTCTGCCTTTAATGGTGTGGACAGGGAACGTCAAAGCACTCCCAAGCACAAGGAGCAGCAATTCCCCTTTCCTTGTTCATCTGGGAGAGGGAGCCCTGGACAGCTGGATGGGTTTGAGAAGCAGCTCTGCTGGGAAAACACTTCAAAATGAGTGCTGCTACAAAATACCTGCGAGACAGGGTTTGATTCACTAACACAGCTGACTCAAAGACAGGAATTTTTACTTGTTCTGTGCTTCTGAACAACAAAATTTGCCTTGCAGAGTGCAAATGATGTCAACTATTGGGGTGTTCATCTTCTGGCACTGGAAATAGGCTGTGAAGTCTCTCTGTGCTGGCCCTAGGGAGTGACTTCCCAAAGGAACTGAGGGTAAGAAAGGCCCATGGTTTGTTTGATACTGAGGCTGCTCTTTCATCCTGCATCTTTAGGTTGTTCCAGTTTCCTCTGCTGGAAAAGGGAATTTCTCATTAGCCAAGCAGTTGTTTCCCAGCATTTAGCATGGGGAAAAAAAAAACCAAACCAAAATCAAACTAAAAAACCAGAGGTTTTCATCTGGAGCAAATCAGGGAATGATGGTGGGGAAAAAAAGATGTCAACTTTTTCCTGAGTCTCCTGAGGTGCCTGAGTGGGGCTGTGACTCTGGAGCCCACTCAAGTCAGGACACTTGAACTGAGCATTGTCCTTTCTTCAGCAAGAAGCAGCTGTGCTCAAACCCAGCCATCTCCACTGCAAGCTCCACCCTGAAGTTAACCCCTCTCCACTGTGGAAATCAGCTGGAACAAAAACATCTCTGTTTTGTAACTCTGGACACAAATCATGGCTCAAGACAAGACATAAATCCCTGTTACAAAACCAAACTGGTTGTCCTGACCCAGCCTTGCCTGTGCCAGCAGATGGAAACATTCAGCAATGCATCCTTCAGGACATCTCCTGGAGCTGCAGATGGGGTGTGCTGGGACAGGATGGGACAGGATGTTCGTGTTGGGCAGCCTTGATCAGCAAGATTCCATCATCCCCCGCTCTCCTGCAAAGCAACATCGGGTCCTTTGTGAATAAAACTCACCACTGATCTCCCAGCAGGTCCAGGAGCATGTGAAATGTGCATTTCCAAGTGTAAATTACACAGTTGTGGCAATGCTTCAGCCTCATGGGACATTTCCATGCTGGTGTGGGAAACACGACCCCGAATTTCTCCACAGAATATGATTTCATAATGCAACTGAAGAGAAAAAGGCCACAATGTTTCTAGTTTTCTCTTGGAAACCTATTTTCATGGGATATTTTCCTCAGCAAAAAGAATTCCTCTGCCCAGGCATGCCCCTGCTTTCTTTCTAGCAGCAATTCTTGAAGGCACCACAGCAGGATCCAGAATTTCATCAAAGAGAGGAGCCTTCCTGCACTTTCTCAAAGGATGTAAGTTAAAGTCATCATGAAATTTCTTGAGTTTCCCATGTGGGAGTCATCACCTTGGACCAAGAAAAACCACAGGGACAAAGCAGCAGCCAGGCCTGGAAGTGTCCAGGGCCAGGCTGGATGGGGCTTGGAGCAACCTGGGGTAGTGGAAGGTGTCCCTGGCCGTGGCAGGGGGTGGAACAAGATGATCTTTAAGGTTCCTTCCAACCCAGGCCATTTTGTGATTCCATGAATCTAAGTTGTTTCTAAAAATGACCTCTACAGCTGTTCCCCGTGAACGTAATTTCTCCCTTTTATATCTGATGACCTTTGGTTGCAGTGGTGTTGCTGCTTTGAGGGAGAAACCCTAAAATTTTGCTATGAACAGGCTGTGCATGCCAGGCTTTTCCACGGATTGTAGTCTTGGACAATGGCACTGACAGAATCTCCAGGGAATGTTTAACACATCTGCCCTGGGCTTTTCTTGATTTCTGTCCAAGGTGCAGGAATATTTGGAATATTCCATGGAGTATTTGCCTTTGTCTGCTTTGTGCAGCCTCAAAAATGGGGGATATTTTTGAGCAGCCTGATGAAGTTGGGTAGGGACAGCTGTGTGAGTTATGTAGGAATAATCAGGTCCCTTAACAGACTCCACTTATCAGCTCAGAGGAGCGAGACATTCCTGCAAATCCCTGAGTGAGATAATTCCATCCCATTTGACTTCAGACTCCCAGGCATCCAGGAGCCCAAATAATAGGTGAGCTCAGACAGAGGGATTCAATTTGCTTGGGATCAGGAAGAATAAAAATTAAGGTTTCTGTCTTGATCAAGGTAAAATTCTTCTTCCTAACATGAGTCTCCTGGAAACTCATGGCTTTGTGAAAAAGCACATGGAATAAATGAGACATTGCAGGGCAGAGGGGCTGAAATTGGCTCTCCATCCTTTTGTGCTTCACCCCTAATTACACCTGTGCCAACAGCACCACGCACCAGCCAAGGCAGAACAGCCTCCTGTGTTTCATGGTGGCAATAAAAACCTCTCAAAAAACCTGTTTCTGTCTCCAGTGCAACGCTCTGCATTATTTATGAGCCTGCCCACAACAAAGTTGAGTTGAGGGAGCTCTCTTTGGGGGCTCATGGTTCAAAGGGGGTGGCAGCTTCCTTTGCTTTCCCATATTCTTTACCTGAGGCACCAGAAAACCTCAGAAACTGCAGGTTGCTTAAGCAGGCAGAGCCCACAGGTGCTGCTGGAGAAACAGTTTGTAGGAAATGGGACACAAGGTTCAGCAGGGCAAAGGATTCCACTCAGCTTCCAAAAACACACCCTGTGATTACAACCAGCTTCAGGGCTCACCCTGCACCTCCCAGGGCCAGAGGAGCTGGCAGGAAGGCCTTGGGAAGGGATGGGGACAGTGTAGAGGGTCCTGACCCTCACAGGGACGTCCCTGGGGTGTGTCCTGTGTCCCCAGCACTCACAGGGTGCTCTAGTGTAGCTCATGGCACAGATGGTGTCACAAAGGATGGGCTGCTCTGTCTGTGCAGGAACAGTTCCCTCCCCTGTGCAGAGTGCCAGGGGATGCCAGAGATCCCTGCAAAGTCTGTCTGTCTGTCCTGGAGAAGCCTTTTTGTCACTGCCAAGCAGCAAAATGTGGGAAGAAACCTCTGCCACCGACGTGCAGCACAAGCAGCTCAGAGGAGGGTGATGAAAACCGTGCCCAAATGAAGCCGCTGGGGGAAATTAAGCTGCTGGTAATGACCTAGATTGGAATTTGGCTGCAGCACTGGGACTAATGCCTGATTTTCCTGTGGGAAGTGCCAGGGGATCTCATCAGAGATGCTCAGGCCACCCTGCAGAGGCACCTCCAGCCCCAGCCCAGCAGAATGAGGCTTTGGAGTGATGGGGAGAGCAAGGGAATTTAGGCAGATGGATGAGCAAAGGCATCAAGCTGGAGGCTCTAAAGGAATATGGGATTTTTGTTTGCTGTAGCACATCCAGTGCATTAGATTCCACGTGGGGCTCTAATAGCTTTTAAACTAGGTGCTTTAGGACATGGTCAGACTATCACAGGTGAGGGAGTTGGTCTGGTTTGAAGAAGCACTGCTCATGACTACAGATTTCCACTGCTCAGCTGGGATGTGGTAATTGACTGGAAGTGTGCTCCTGGTCCAGTGTAACGGGAAATGGGATTATTTTCACAGTGCTGGTCATCAATTCCCTCACACGGACCCTGAAAATAATACTCAGCTGACGTGAAATTCTTCAAACTTGGAAATACGTCAGGCTTAGCTTGATTCGTGGGTCATGCAATTCAAGCATTAAATCTTATTTAAAGACAAGGGTAGAACCTCTTGCAGGAGGAGATCTGCAAGCAGAGAGATGAGATCTCTGTACCAAGGGCTCTGAACCACATTAGTGAATGCAGAGAATGCAGAGTTTCCACCAGGTACAGGCCTCGTGCTCAGCATGATCCACTGAGTGATCATTAAAGAACTACAAATCTGATCAGCTCGAGGAATTCCTGGCAGTTCTGGGCCATCTGCATGAGCCCTGTGCATAGGATAAAAAATGCCAACACGCATTAGATCCCAGGATATAGAGAAAGATCAAGCCAACTGCCAATAAAACTGTAAGAAATGAACAGAAAAATCTGTGTAGTGGCTCAGCTCTGGCTGTAGGAACAATTCCCTGGAGCAAGGCAGGTGGCTGCCACCCTGGCTTGTGATGGAGCAGAGTGAAATCTCTTTTCTGAGAGTGGTTTTCTTAAATTCTTGCTCTTGAATGAGTCTGTAGCTGCAGGAGGTCTCACACATTTTGGGCTGCAGGGCTCAGCTCTCACCAGGTGAGCAGCACTGATCTGTGCTGGGGCTGGCTGCTGCTTTCTCAGCTTGCACCACAACTCCCATTAATATTCAGGCATCCTGAATCCCACTGGGTTGTTCCCTCCCAAAGGCTGCTGAGGATGGGATTGACTGGAACACTTGCACAGAACAAGCACTCCAAGGAATGCAAAGAGCCCCTCTTTTTATTCTGGGCAGAGCCAAACAGAGGAGGATTCTCTACAATTACCAGAGAAAACCCTCTGACAGGCAGATGTGATGCAGATCAGGGCTGAGTTCGTGTGTGTGTGCATTGGGGGAAGATGCTGTGAATTCACAGCCACAGGGCTGGGCTTGAACCCAAAATATATGCAGAAATTCTAAATGCTGCACAGCACTTTCTGTGCTCAGAGCATGTGCTGGAGTACAGGCAGCTGTGTGGCTGGAGGAGGGGGAAATCACATTTATTTCCTTCTGACAGATCACTCCATTTTACCAGGGTTATCTGCTGCACTAAGCAAATATTTAAATAAGGTGGCCCTGAGAATATTACAGGAGGATTTACTACAATGCAGATCTCATCAGAGATTCATACATTGGAGGGCCTGAAGATCATGTACCTATTGATATTATTATTATTATTACTATTATATTACTATGAATTCATCTTTACAAATGCAGTGTCTGGAGCCAGCCCTGCTGAGGAACCCTTGGACAGGGTGGCTGCAGTTGATGGGATGGGCTATAGGCTGACCCCCAAACCATCACACCAGGCTGGGATGGGGCAGCACCAAGCACTGGGATAAATCCACCCAGGCACAGACTGGGAGTTTGTCCTTGAGCTGCAAATACTCTATAAAAACCTCAATTTCTCGGATTTTCTGTGTGAGAAAGGCAACAGCTTCCTCTGCTTCATTCCCAGGAAGGAGATGAAGCATTTGGTGGCAGCAGTGCCACCATCCCACCTGCCCATCCATGCAGGGCTCAGACACACATCACTGCTCAACTGTTCACCTTTTCCCAGGAAAAAAGCCACACCAGAACTGTGGAGAGGGAAAATTCGGTGTTGCCTGTGAGCCTCGAATGCCCTCTAGTGCTGCTCTGCACCCCTGGCCGGGATCTCGGGCTCGGGCAGGAGTTGGAGCTGCTGACAAAATTCAATTCACATTTAGGATTTTATTTTGTTAATTAAAATGCTTATTGATGACTGAAGAGAAGCTGCTGCCTGGCCAAGAAGCAATATCCTGAGTCAAATAGCAGGGAAGCAGTTGGAGGGAGTGATTTCATCAGCAGCAGATGGGAAATTGAGCTCTGTAATGCAAACTGTTCCATCAGATTGTCCGAGGCCGTTTGTTAGGATGGCAAAGGAGCTGCCAGCTCTTTGCAGCATTAAACATTCTGCATCCTGCAGAATTCCAAGGTCCTCGATGTGTTAGACCAGTCAATATCAATTTGTTTGGCTTGTGGAAACACACAGGCTTTACATCTTTATCAGGCTCTGTGTTAAATTAAATCCCTCCCTTCCAAACTCACAGCTCTCCATCTGCATTTATAGAGCTTTGTTTAATGCCCCAGAGCAAACCCAGATTTCTTCTTTAAATAAATCTTGGTGTCTAAATTGTCATCAGAAGGCTTCAGATTCAAAACAGGTGGGGAAAACAAGAATAACTTGCTTTTAGGCTGTAGAACTAACCACTGATATTGCTTTTTGTGATCCTAAATATTTCCAGAAGAATAAGCTCCTTCTTGCCCCAGAAATGCTTCTTGTTAGGGAGAAAAATCTCCTCTCCCCATGCCCATTTCCAGGCTCAAATTCATGCTTGGGCAAACCCCGTGGTAGTGTCACCTTTCTGGCAAAAATACTCTTTTTAGTCAAGAGTTAAATATCTCATTGACACCTTGTTTCCTCAAGTCCTGGTACTTAATCAAGCTGAGCTGGTCCATGTGAATGACATTCATTTAAGGTGGGAATTTTAATAGACAAACTGCAAGTTCCCAGTCACCCCTGGAAGATTACTCTCCCTAAAGGTGAAAATGAATGAATTTTGATGAAGGTGTTTTTATTTTAATGGTATTTCTATACCACAAATCATCCTCCTCTAGGCTCCAGGATGTTTACAAAAGCAAATTATTAGGAGAGTTTTCTTTAATGCCCAAGATGACTGAATCATGGAGATGGAGAACAAGAGAGCTCTGTTTCAGTAAGATTATGCAGTGTATGACACCTTCTTATTTTAGATACTTTGTTCAAATAAGAGTTATTAAATTTGTGGAGAAATCAAGTGTAAGTTGCCTGCTATCCTCCTTTTCTTTATGGAATTATATTCACATCTCTCTGTATTTTCTGCAAGTTTCTGTGTCAAGAGGCAGAGGTTTGCCAGGGTGTGCTGTGCTTCCTGAAAAATCCTGATGGTTACCTGCTGGCTTGTGGAAAAGAGGGAGAAATACATGTGGATTTCAGAAATAATCTACCTGCTTTCTCCAAATGAGCAGGTGGGGAAAGAACACCCTGAAATCTCAAGGAATGGGGATTTTTAGTGTTGCACAGGCTAAAATTCCCACATCTATTTAACAACAGTGGCCTCTGGTGGAATTTTTCCTAACTAAGGGAATTTGCTGGAGGATGGAGACATCTGGGCTCGATAATAGCTGTGGATTGGAGCTCAGGAACACGCCCCGAAGCATCGGTGCTTCCAAGCAGGTCGGATTTTGGCTTTTCATTAACACTGACCCACTTTTAGCACGTGCCTCAGTGTGTGTTCGGTGCTGCTGCATTCCTAAACACTTGGAGATTCCTGAGTGACACTGCCTGAGTGTGCTCCTTCCCTCTGTTTCCTCCTCATATATTCCAAAAGTAGTTTTGGAGACCTGGGAGTCCAGTCTGGGCTTTTTTTCTTTTTCTTCTTTCTTTTTCTTTTTCTTTTTCTTTTTCTTTTTCTTTTTCTTTTTCTTTTTCTTTTTCTTTTTCTTTTTCTTTTTCTTTTTCTTTTTCTTTTTCTTTTTCTTTTTCTTTTTCTTTTTCTTTTTCTTTTTCTTTTTCTTTCTTTTTCTTCTTTTTCTTTTTCTTTTTTTCTCTTCCTTCTCCTTCTCCTTCTCCTTCTCCTTCTCCTTCTCCTTCTCCTTCTCCTTCTCCTTCTCCTTCTCGTCCTCCTCGTCCTCGTCCTTGTCCTCATCGTCCTCCACCTTTTTTTTCTTAGACATTGATTTGTACCTCCCATTGATGTCTCCCTCAGATTTTTGCATCTCTGTTACATTTGTAAAACTTCAAAATACACTGGAAGATGTGACAAACTGCAAGAGGCAAAAAGAGAGAAGAGCAGTCGCCTTTTAATTGCACTAAAAATCTTCTAGGATTAGAGAGCCACCACAGCTCCTTTCTTAGGCTTTGGTTTGGCAACCTGTTCCCATTCCACGAGCGTGTAAAGCATATGCTCACCCCAAAGCACCACTTCCATCCCATCTGCCTGCAGTCAGCTGCTCGTGTCTGTGCTTTTCTCAGGGCAACCTTTGCATCTGCTGAGATTCCCTGCCAAAATCGCAGCCTCCGTGTCTTGTTTGGATACCCAGCCTGATTCCCGGGACTTAGAGCTGCGCCTTGCGAGGCCTAGGCCGGGCCTTAAGCCATTAGGTCACGCTGCTGTGTAATACTCACCCACGCCCTTCTCCATTTTAAAACACATTATGGCACAGCAGAGTTTCATTTGATGTTATCGCCGCAGCGAGGTTGGAAGGAGCTGATCAAAGTGAAATCCACTTTAATGAGCTTTTCCCCGTGACCTGAGTGTGCTTCCACGAGAAATCTCCCTGCATCACCAGGCCTGAGGAATCTGTCAGGAGGCACAGACCCCTCCCAGCGCTGAGGACACCGTCAGCATTCCCCCTGCAGCCCGGCAGCCATCTGGGCCCTGAAACATCTCGTGATACGTTATTCTTCCCTCAGCCAGCCCTTAATGACTGCAGCTCCAGGCCAGATCCAGGATCCCAAAATGAGGCCGTCAACATCACCCAATTACTGCTGTTATTAAAAATGCCAAGTGTAATCATAATAATAATTAGACACTTATTATGCAGCGCTGCCCAAGGAATAGACTCTTAAGTGTGTAAGATGTCATGCAAGCCCTATTAGCAGAGCTGGGCAATCTCACCACCTCCACAGCACTGCGGAAGATAAAATTGCATTTGAATGTGAATTGCCTGCATAAATCCAGTTTTCTCAGCCTGTCACCTTCTGAGGGTTTATTTTGGGTTTGGTTTTTTTTTTTTTTGGTTGGTTGTTTTTTAATATTGCAACTGGTTATACCCTCTCTGAGTTTACCTCCTGCCACTAATGGCCTCACAGAGACTCTGAGCATCCAGAGAAATATCTGCCTTTGATCTGTTATTTATTATCAAACAATTATCCAGACAGACAAGTTACACCCACAGTCAGTTGGTGCCTCACATGCCAGAAAAGCAGTGGTCCAGAAGAGAAGGAACACACTCAGCACCAGATGCTTTTTATTGACTTCAGGCAAATACTTCCCCCCTCCTCAGGCTTCTGTTGGGCCTAAACCCCACAGCCTTTGTGAAAACACTTGAGTAAAAGTCCTACAGAAATGTGCTAATTAAAAATGTCATAAGTGTGCTAATTATATTGAAGATTACCACGTCCCCAGCTGATCTGTTCCCAAGCTGCCATTTGAAAGCCAAGCTTGCAGTTCCTTCCAAATGTGTATGGAGAAAGCTGATATGGTTCCTTTGTCCCAATCTCCTGCATTGCATCCTAAGCATAATCTCCCTGGTTTTGCAACATTTGGGCAAAATCACAGCTTTTGAAAGAGATTAGGTGGTGTAACTTGGCTCCAGCCATCGTTCAATCCAGGCATCTGTTTTATTGCTTTATATATTGTGGAATTGAGGGAGATTATCTTCTAATTATTCCCTGTAGTCTGCAAGACAGATGGAGGGGGGGAAAAAAAAAAGCAAATTGTGTTTCATCAGCGTGCTGCCAGTATGTGCTCAAACTTCAATCTCTTTTCTGGTCATTGTCCCAGACATGACAGAAGTGTGGGAATCATCTGCAGATGGGACATGGATCTGTAAGACAAGGGTCGATACAACTCCACACACATTGTACTTGCATGAGTGGCCACAGAATATTCAGGGTTTATATTAATTTTCTTTTTCCAGCACGGATTTAATGGTCAGGAAAGAAAACCTGTTGAGTCCAAAAAGGACATGCAGCCAAACTCACCCAGCCTCCAGCAGAAGCTCGCTCAGGACAACTTAGAGACAACATCTGAGATAATTTTGTGTGCCTCTACTGCACACAAGCCACCAGTGCCACCACAGCTTAGTTCAGTGGGAATCAACCTCAATTATTTATTTTTGGGGTTGTCTAGAAAGTGGATTTAGGCCTAGCTTTTGATTTTCTCCCTATCCTTGCACTGGCACAGTCACAATCTCTTTGATTTTCCAGATGGGCAAAAGTTCCACATGGATTTGAGGTGGAGGCATTTTCATTTTCACATTTTCTATTCAAAACAGCTCCTGCTCTGCTGTGGGGGTCACAAAATGAAACTTTACTGTGAGGACAGGGGTGAAGAGCAAGAGGGACAGTTTATAGGATGGCAGGGCCCAGATGAATGTAAGAGTGAGGAAAACAAGAGGGGAAAAACAATCCAAAAAGAAACGGAGAGGACACAAAGATTCAGCTGAGGAAAACACTGAGTTTATAATCAAAGCATTTTCTTGGGCCTAAACTTGTTCCTAAATACAACTTCCGCTGCCCCTGACCCTTTTTGCTCCAAACAAGGGGTAAAGCTGCTCATGGGGTGCTCCTGCTTCTTCCAGAGGCTGTGAGCTCAGGGCTCACCCTCCCCAGGTACATCCCCGAGGGAGGGCAGCTTCTCTGGATGTGTTAATCCTCAAAGTAATGATGCTCCTGTGAGTTTCATGACATCAAACACTGGGAGGGGAGGGGGTAATTAGTGCCCCAGTGACTGCAGAGTCATCAGCAAAACTGAGCACCAGGCTTTTAATGGGTCATGAGGAAATGGTGTGGGGCTGGTGGAGAAGTCTCTGCTCAGCAGGAACAAGAGAAATGGGCTGAATTGAACACTTTAAACAATGTAATAATTTAATACCATGAAATGTCAGCCGGTTTGGGGAGGGCTGTGTTCACCTCCAGGCCTGGGTGCAGCTTCAGTGGGAATGGTGAGGCTCTCTGACCTCTCTGACCCTCTTTCCTGTAAATCCACACCTCTCCTTATCTTCTGACTTTTTTTTTTTTTTTGCATATCCAGGCGCATATTTCTGTTTGTTCTTTACTTTTAGAATGGCCTGAAAGAGAACTCCCAGGGACCTTGAAGCTGTGGAACAGGCTGGGATCTGGGATCCAATCCTGTGGGAAGCATCATCTGCAGGAAAAAGAGACCTTCACACATCCTTTAGAGGAATATTTTCAGAAGGCTTTACTCATTGGAGGAGAGATCTCAGTGCAGTTCTTCATCCTTTCTTGTTATGGGACCTTCAGGGAGGCTGGACACCTGTGGTCAGTGGTTAGGGCTAAGCCTGGGGTCAGCCTGGAGGAGGGAGACAGAGTGATGGGGACAACAGAGATCAGGAACAGGAGCCAAAGACTTTTCCAGTCAAAAAAAGGGAAGAGAATGAGGAGATTTGAAACCAGAGTGATGCTCAGGAGTCCTGCAAGTGTTGTGTGCCAAGCAAGGAGCAGGCAAGGCTCAAACAAGAGTGAGGCACGGCCCTTCGACCCAGGAGCCCAAGGCAAGGGTGAAGGTGACCCACAGGAGCAAGCAGAGAATGAATCCAGCTCAGAGACCAGCACCTCCCTGGACAGGCTGATCCAGACCATGGCTCCCAGGGGGCCTGCAGGACTGACAGCTCACACAGAGGCTGATCCAGATGCAAATCCACACATAGGCCCAGCTCCAAGAAAAATGAAACAAGGTATTAAGCAGTGCTGATGATGTGTCAAGTCCTTTTCTTAATACTGTCCCTTTGGCCACAACATTGGGCAACAGTTTTGGGGACCAAGTGAAAGAAAGGACATTGTCATGGCCCAGTTTAGTGATAAAGGCAAGATAAACATGAAAACCCTGTAAAAGCTGAAGAACACAATCCACTGAGTGCTTCTCCACAATGATCCTTGTCCTCTCCCTTGGCTGTTGCTGCTGCACCTTTTCCTAATGTCCATTCAGTGTCCTCAGGTCTTTTTCTTTGCCCCTCTCCTGCACTGTGGCAAAACCCCAGGGAAGGGTCTGTCCAGTGGAGACTTCTGACCACTGTGTGGTGGGGCTTCCTTTAGAGAAAACCTTCACAGATCATGGTCCAAAACACCCCCTATTTCTAGAACTATTTCTAGAAATAGACTGAGCCATTGCAAAGTTGCTGGGAAGGAAATAATCTATAAAATGAAAGCACTGCAGAGTATGTGATGAAAGGAAAATAATTAATGATCAAGTCAGCTTGATCATGATCTGTGTGGGTTAGTTTCTGAGACTGGGGAGATGCTGTGGGTCAGCCAAGGGTGGTGCCCCCAGCTCTGAGTCCTTTGACAAATGTTTGGCAGCAGTTGGACGAGGAGATCTCACAGGTTTGCCAGGTCCTTCTGCTCTGCCAGCTGATGGATTCCGCTGCTGACAGCCAAAAGGGCAGCGTGGTTTGCAAGAGAGCAGCAAAGTGCACGGGCAGAGAGAAATGCCGTGCAAAACTGCTCAGAAATACACAGCAAAGGGGAGCAGATGCAGGAGAGGGGACCATGGGGACATATCAGGGGAATAATGGCAAGTGAGATTTGAGATCCTCTCACAGAGCTACAGCTGGTACCTTGCAGAGCACTTTTTTCTGAATGAGAACCAACAAAGTATTCTCCCAGCAAATACTATCTTTAAATTATTCTATATGAGCTCCATTTGGGGACAAGGGAAAGAGAGTTGTCTAAGACTAAAGCGAGGCCATGAGCAAAGTGAAATATTATTGTATTAAATACAAGACTGCGGTGTTCCAAAAGGTGTTTGATTTCAGACCATGCTGTTTGCAGGTGTCAATCACAGCCCATGGTTTCTCTCTCAGCAGGTTGGTGTTGAATCCTCTAAAATTGCACCACACAGGAGCTTGGAGCCCTCCCTGGCTGTTCACTGCTGGTGAGGGATGGTGTGGGCACAGGAGACACCACACATCCACTGGACTGGCCTTTCTCAGCCAACCCTGATGGATCCAAAAAGAATTCAGTATTGACAGACCCACCTCCACATTCCAGGCTCAGGGCATCTCCATTTTCCCAGAAATCCAACTTTTCTCAGCTTTTTTGACTCCTCAGCTGAAGTGAGCACTGCTTGTCATCTGTAACCCAGCATGGGACGCCCCAGACCCGGGGCTGCACTGAAACAAAGCTATCCCTCACTTGATGAATTTGTACAACCTTGCACCCACAATTAAAGCAATTAACTGAAATGAATAATAAATACATCGATTTTTGAGGTGAGAAGGGACTTCCTTGGTTTTCTCATCTGAATTCTTGATCTGGCTCAATATAAAGATTGCACTCTGAGCAGCCTCTGTCTGACCCAGAGTATGGGGCTGGACTAGAAAGAGCAATCCTACCTTTCAGAAATACACCCTTCTCCTGGCTTTAGGCCTTCAGACCTCTACATAAGGGTGGCATTGGAGATTTTGGGCTGGTTTTCAGCTGGATTTGTTGGGCTTCAACTGTGAACAGCTACAAAATGGTTCAGTGAGAAATGCCTGTGTTTCCCTTATGTCTCTGCTTTCTGTAAAAATTCAAGTTACTTTCTAACCTCCTCTCTGTTCAAGTAAATGACCCTCAGTCCCTTTGCATGCTCACAATTTTGGTGGTCTTGAGTGCAGTTAAGTTACCCAAGATCCAAAAGAAAAGTCCCCACTGGGCAATGTGTAGTCAAAATTCCTGGTTGTTCTAGCCACTGAGCTATCTATGATTACCTCACACAAAAATGACATGGACCTGGTAGATCCAAGGGAAAAGAAAATGTTCATCTGATCCTTTTAACCTAATTCAATTTTCCATGGCCCCCACACAAAGACACCTGTGGTTTTTCTACTCAATCAGAACAATTTGTACAACACTGCAAGGAAAGTTGCCCCATCTGGTAAACTCCTTGCTGAACAAGGGTGGATTTATTGTTGCTATGTGATTCCTTAATCCTTTCATATTGTTTGTGATGTGGGACTGGATGAACATAACTGAAACACAGAGTTTAATTACATCCAGAGGCTTTTGATGCTCTTAAGAAAGGAGGAAGACTCATGGAGTTAAGAACTAGGCTGACAGCAGGTAGGAGCTTTTAAGGCTTCTCCTTCTTGAGCACATGACTTGGGTTTCCCCACAGGCACCCCTGCTAGAAAAAAAAAATTAATCTGTCACACACAGGGACTAGATTCAGAACAGGTTATGTGCCATGAGACAGCACCAGCTGAGTTGGGGGGAATTTAATTAAGACCTGATGCCAGCCCTTTGCAAATCAATGGAAATATCTTACTGTATCTTACACCTTAAGTTAATTCGGAATATTTATTTATTTTCAAACCAAATAGAGAGTGCAAAAAATAACTTGGTGCTGAAAGAGAGGTAGAAATTGTGGGTTTGGAGTCAGTGCCATGAGCATTTTCTTCTCTGCTGAGTTATTTCTGAGAGGTGTTTTTCTTTCCATTCATACCCACAGCACACTCACGTGTCCTCCTGGCAGTGGAGATGCTCCTCTATTTTCACATATCATGCAGGCAGGGGAAATCATGCCTTGAAGCTGTAAAGTGCAAATTATACAGCAAAAGCAGCCAGCAATCAGAAAAATAGAATTCATGTAATGGTTACAATCATGAAAACACTGTCACATTCTCAGAGCCTTGTTGCCACCATCCAAACCATCCTGGCTACAGCTGAAGTGCAATCAAAGAAATGACATTTCCTATTCTCTAATCCATTATTCACCAAAAACCAGCACAGAATGAAAGCAGAAGACATCTGTTTTCAGGTTCAATCTTTTTGGAGGTCTGATTCCTGTGAAGAACTTAAACCCAAAAGTCAAACATCATAAATAATTAGACAAAGGGTGCTGAAAATTACAGGATAGTCAGGAGTATCTCCAGTGCCTTTATAGACTTCTTTGATATTCCTTTCTTAGGAAAACACTTGCTTTCAGGCAAGAACATCATACAACACAAGCAGCTGCTCTGATCTATTTCAAATTCCCAAGCAGGCTAATATTTAAACTGCCTGATCAATTGGGTCTGCTTTTATAACCTCTTGATAACAAATAAAAGCCATTTTTGCAATATTAAACAGAGTTTTTTTGTGGAGATCTCCCTCTGCAAAGGGAGAACCGTTCAGCTTTTGGTGTCTCACTCTCAGACACTTACAATAAGACAAATGAATTCTGCCTGAGATGTCCACAATAACCCAGAGCTATTGGAAGAACAAATCTCTGCATCACATTTCTACACCCCACAGCAGACAAATTAAGCAGGATAAATGCATCAGGACCCATCAACTCAGCAAGGAAACAGCTTCAGCCACAGCAATTTAATGGTCTAATATAAGGATGAGATATTATTGGCTGAATTTTGCCTTCAGTAATGTCTGTAAGTGCATGTGGTTTCGTGAAAGAGAGCAGAGCCTTGTAAATATTTAGGCTGTGCATTATCCCATATGATAGCAATCCGTGTGTGACTTGCCACGGGTCCTCTTGAGTGGGTGATTTTGCAGATGATGAGCACAGTCCCTTGTCATTAGAATTACACAGAAAATGACTTGTGGTGTTGTACACCAATAGCCCCAAACCCCACATCCCACAGCAGCCAGACTGCGAGGCTGTGCAGAGATTTAATTGAGCTGGATTTTTACAAGGGGATCTCTCTCCTTCCTCCTGGGCCCTGAAGATCATTAAGGGCTTTACGTTGTCACTTAATCTGACACCGAAACCAGTCAGGTCCGACTCAACCACTGATTAAATTCTGATTTTCCTCAGCAGAGGGAGCTTGAGTCTGCAGCAAGAGCTGCCCTTGGCTTCCCTTGGGCTTGTTCTCAGCACACCTCTGTGCCATGGATCCCCGCAGGTAAACGAGGAGAAACATCCTGGCAGCAGGGAACAGCTGGGAAAAGCTGCTCATCCCTCTGGATCAGAGAGCATCGAGCAACCCAACATGTGCTGGATGCTCCCAGCCCACAGCCCTGCTCTGGGTGGGGTTCAGGTCAAAGAGCAGCCTGAGGTGGGGGTGAAACCCTGAGAAAAGTGGCTTTGCACTGGTCCTAGTTAGCACAGGGTGAAACCAGAGTGAATTTAAGCAGCTGAAGGTCTGAGCTGAACCAGGGATGGGATTGAGTGCCCTCGGTGCCACCCCTTGGGAATTGGGGCCGAGGATGTGGCTTTTCATGGAGCCAGCCATGCTGGGAAAGCTGGGACAGGCAATCAGTAAAAAACCAGGTTTCTTAGGAGTTTTTCTCACTGCAGGTTGGCACAGCAGTGCCCAAAGGCTGTTCTAGGATGCATCTGAGCACTGTCCAGGGGAACCAGAGGAGCTCCAGAGCAAGTGCCAGGGATGTGTTCACCCTGCTGGGCTGGCACTGGCCTGGAGGGCCTAATAAAGGGATTTCTTCTTCACCCAAAGCAAATAAAACAGAGCTCCCTAAGCAGCTCCCTCCAAAATCCTGTTGTTTTTTGGATCTCGGGGCCCCTTGGAGAGTGGTACAAAGCCACCCCTGGCAGCAGCCAGGAGCTGAGCGAGGCACTTGTGTGCTGCCATTTCGGTGTGAAAACATTGGCCTGATGTTTGTAAACAGAGCAGGAGGCAATTAGTGCTCGTAACTCAGCCCCGAGATAACCCAGGATGGGAACACACGTCTCAGAATAGAAAGCTGAGCATGCAGGTATTAAAATCACCCCAATAAAAATACATGCTGGAAGAATTAGAAACAAAGCCCGTAAGATTGAATTCTTAGGCCTTTATCCTGTGCACTGGAGGAGCAGTTATCTAATATTATTCCTCTAACAGGCTGTGATCCATGGGAAAATACTTCCATAAAACAGCCATTAACCAATTAATAACATTCTGGCTTGAGTTGTCTACTTCTAATCCATCTTTTCCCACATATTCAAGTAAGTTAAATCTGTATAATTCTAACCTCAGAGTCTCTTGATGGGCAGATCATTTGTTGTGATGGAAGGAGCCTTGAAGAAGCGCCTGCTACCCACTTATTTTCCAGGTAAATGAAACAAACTGTAAATGAAACAAGCTGCAAAACTTAAATCTAGCAAAGGTCTAGTTCACGGCTGCCTGATTGAATATGCATTGGATCAGCCCCAAATTGCAATTGGTTTGCATATTTCCCAAAGAAATGCCAGCACATTAAATGCCCATGAATGCAACTAGGCGGTGATTTTTTCCGATTTGTATAATTTAAGAGAGGGTGGCTCGAAAATGAATGCACACAATAGGATTATCCAATATTCTCAGGGGTTCAAACAAGTCGCTGTGTGCCTCGGGGGAGGCCGATGTGGGGATTAAAGCCGAGCCTGCAGGGAGGAGGAAACCACAGCCCGATAGCCCCGGATGGCCGCACATTTGTGGAGGCACCCACATTTTCACGCCTCGCCCTCGGAACGGGGACAGGGCTCGTTTCACCCAGCCAGCCACGTTTGTGCGCTGATAGCAGAGCAAGGCAGAGGTGGTGTTGAAAGGCAAATTACCTCCTGACTCGGCTCCACGGATGCATTTCTGCTTGTGCCACGAATAGAGCAGCACCCACTGCCCACACGTCTTTGCTTATTATATTTATTTTTTACCCCGTTTGTGCCTTGCCTTCCCTCACCGGCCTCTTTTTTTTAGGCATTCACAGCCATCACTCCCAAGAATATCTGTAAAAACCAGGATGGCATCACCCTAAAGCTCCCAGTTCTCTGCCTCTCCTGAGCAGCTCTGAGTGGGATTGTCAGTATTTTATGCATTTACACCAGCAGAGAAGGCCTGGGATGGGGACTTTTTTCGTTTATATGAGTCTCAGCGCCACAGGGGGTATTTAACTTTCTGCCCTGGTTGCTGTAATTCTCTCTCCAGTGGATATACAGTTCAGATCAGGTTCCTATTGCTGTGATGACAGGCATTCAGCAGGCACTGTAATTGCAGAGTTAAAACAGCTCATTTTCTTACTGGCAAGCTGTAGTTAAAGAGGTGCTAGGAGGCAGCCTGGCTGTCTGCAGAGGAACTGATCAAAGCACTGAAAGGCATCTGGCTTGTCTCTGTTTTCTTTCACCACCCCCCTTGCTGATGGAAGGGAAAAAGAGAAAGAAGAAGAGAAAAAGCGAATGAAAAAAAAAAAAAAGGAGGAAAAAGAAGGAAAAAACCATTAAAAAGGAATTTAGGAAAATGAATACTTGTCCTTTTCCTAAGGGTAGAAGGCAGTGTCTTATTAAAGGCAGTAAACACAGTCGGGTTAGGTCTATTTTTTTCAACTCTCTGTATTTTTTAATGAGAAAATTGGGGCTTGTGAATATTCATTTGTGTCTATTTCCATTAGCTCTTCCCAGTAGGATCTGGGCTGTTGGGGAGCACTTTGCACAGTGCAGAGACAGAGCTTTTCTCATCTCTGTACCAATGTCATCCTGCCTTAGCACACTCAGCTGTTTCTCCTTCTGACCTCCACCCTTCTCTGAAGGACATCCAGCTGTAGGCAGAATGTGATGGACAGTGGGATTCTGCATCCTGGATTAACAACAAAACTACAAATAAAACACAGTTTTACTTTAATTTTTATTTGTTCTAATTTGTTCCAATTCCTCCTGCCATAAATTTCAGCAAATCACGAAGGAAAAGGTGAACAGAGTTGTCAAACCACTTGAGAGGTTTATATGAAGGATAAAAAAAGGGGAAAAACTCCATTAGCAGGGGAAGGTGTCCATCAAAAAATGTCCATCCAGCACTGATGTCCACTGACATCAGTGATCCAAAACCCACTGAGAGCCACTCAAAATGTTTCTCCCAATAAGATAAAGGAGCCTCCAGGCAAGGAATGGCTCCAATTCCAATCAGAAAAGAAATGTTGCTTCTTCGGGAGAAGAACCATTCAGGTGAAATGTGGGAATTTCTTCCTGTGAAGCCAAGGGAGAAAGGTTACCACGCCAAGGCTGGCAGCTGAGGGCACACACTCCCCTCCAGCAGCTCAGACAAGATTCGGGACTTCTAAAAGGTCCTTTAAGGCAGGACCCTGAGCCAGTCCAGTGTATTTTCCAGCATTTTTCACCCAGGTTTCCAGGCTGGCACCATGCAAAAGCAGCAGGGTCTGTGCTGGGTCTCCCCAGCCCCTGGAACCTCCTCGGGGACAGGGCCCATTCTCACTTTTGCTCCTCTCACAGTTCATTTTTTCACCCCCTGTCTCTGGAGGGGGACAGCACCGCTCTTCCCACAGACCAAAGAGGGGTTCAGAGACTTTGAAAGGAACAAACAAACCCCATAACTCCACGAGGAGCCCAGACAGGCAATGTTGCAAATTAAGTTGAAAGAGGCCAAGTTACTGCACCATTATTTGATTTCCCCTTCTCTAATCCCTTGCTTGTAATTAGCATAATTTATTAACATATTAGAGCCATGCATGTGAACCCTCTTTATAGTTGCTGAGTGCTCCCTGAGGCTGCCTAGTGAAAGCTTTTCCCCACTGTTTAATAATATGTTACATAAGGAAAACCAGCTTCTGATATAATTTAAATTATGACTTTCCTTTCTGCCTCTGAACACTCATTTCCTTTAAATGAGGTTAATTTCCTTAAATAATGAAAATCCTCCAATTTCAGTTTTCCATTCATTAGACCTCCTTAGTTTGACATGAAAAAGTCACACGCCAAGAGGGAAAAGAAAAAAGAAATTAAAAAAAAATAAAGAAAAGAAAAGAAGGGACGAGAAAAGAAAAGAAAAAAAAATCCCATTGAACTTCAAACATAACCATCCTGAGAAGAAGTTTCCTGGGATCCTTCTTTCCTTCCTGGATTGAGGAGGGCACAACACAGACTGTCAGGAGATAAAGATGGACAAACAACTTTACATCAAACTCCTTTCTCCCATTTGGCACAAGAGGTCCTCTGCATCCTGAGGGCACCTCAGAGCTGCAAACATTTAATGCTCCTCTGAGGCATCACAGCCAAACGTGGATTTCTTTGTATTCCCCCAGATAACTCCCTTTTTTTCCATTAATCTGCTGCTGATATTTTGGCAAACAAGACCACCATGTCTCCTTTCTGATGATCAGGATGCCCAGGTCCATCTCTGGGCACAGGACATGCTCAGGGGCACAGGATTCACTTCTTGTCCTTAAGGCATCACTCCTGACCCAAACTTACAGCTCATCTTGCCCAGGAATCAGCCCTTCTGCTCTTTGCTCTGATGTTTTTCCTCCCTGTTCTTCTTCCAGGTCTTCTGAACCTCCCCAGTGATAACCCAAAGCAAGGACACTTCCAAGAGGTAACTCAAAACGTGATGAAAAGCAGAATTTCCTCCCTGTTCCTCTACATTCTGTGCAGAAATATAAATGCATTTTCCTGTGGAATGCTGGCTCAGGAGTTCCCTAGCCCTAAGCCCAGGACCAAGCACTAGCTAGGCAGAAGACAAGCTCAAGAGAGGCAAAACCAGGGCCAGAATTTGGCTTTCTGCTGCTCCTCCCAGTGCCTGTGTGCTGCTTGGCTCTCCCAGTGTGTGCGTGCCCGACTGCAGCCAAGTTCAACCTGCCTTAACTCCTAATACCTCTGAGGATTTAGGCCTCTGTTATACTTCAATAAACTGGGAATAAAGTAATTTCTGCCCCTCAGAGAACAGCTGGGAGCTATTAAAGCTCGTGGCTGTGTGCTCCTGGCAGATAATTCCTCCTGCTGTCCCTGTGTGAGCACAGCCCAGCCTCGGTGGCACTTCCAGCTGGGCAGTGATGCAGAGCAGCAGCATCCCTCATGGCTGAGGCTTTAAAGATGGTTTTTCCACGTTAACAAAAAGGGACTCTCCTCTTTTAATAAGAAATACCTGATATGACAAAGCCCCCGGTGTCCCCCCACTGAGGGGTTTTGTCATCACCTCATTTTGGGGGCAGAAGGGCTGCAAAAACCTCTGAAGGGAACTGTGTGCTCCTTGCTCTGTGCTGGGCATCTGTCAGAGCCCAGCAGTGCCCTGGGATGGGGGCAAGGCTTTATTAATCAGCAAATAATGATCCCAGAATCCCTGAGGTTGGAAAAGGCCTCCAAGCCCATCAAATCCAGCCTGTGGCTGATCCCCACCTTGTCACCAGCCCAGAGCACTGAGTGCCACACCCAGGCCTTCCTTGGACACCTCCAGATTCCTCCAGACTCCTGGGCAGCCTCTTCCAATGTTTAACATCTTTTTGCATGAAGAAATTCTTCCTGATGTCCAGCCTGAGCCTCTCCTGGTGCAGCCTGGAGCTGTGATGCAACCTGGGCAATGTTCTGCTGAGTTTGGGTCAGAGCTTGTGCTTGCAGCCCCAGTTAACCTTTCTGCAAGGAAAAACCCAACCTAAATAGCAGAAAATATCAGGAAAATTATGCTAATTTGCAGAGTGAATTTTCTTCAGGACCTCAAAGAAGTAAGTGAATGTTATTGTTGTTCTTACTTGTTTTTTATCACTGGGGAAACCCAAGGACAATTAAATGAACTCGCTGGAGATCACAATGCCAGAGAGAGAAGAAAAAGAAATGTTTCCTGACTGATGTTGGAGGTTTATTGACTTGGGGATTTTAGGGGTGCTTTTCATGAGAAACTGCCCAAAACTTCCATGTCTGACCAGGAATAATTCTTGCTATTAGGAATAAGCTTCACCACAACTGGGGGAAAAGGAGGCTCAGACAGGGTTTGGATGTGTCTCCCCTTCCCACCCAGGGTGAAAGCCAGCAGGGCCCTCCAGGGACAGCCCCGTGCCAGCATGGAACAGGAGAACTGGTTCTCACCCCACTCCCTGCTTTTGACTCCCAGCACCTGACTAAAGTCTGTTCCCCTCTCCTCTCCCCTGAACCTGATTTACTGTGGGATTTATCTGATTTAGGGTTGTTCTTCTTTCATGCTCTGCTCGGGAGCAGCGCTGTCTGGGATGTTGCAACACTTAGAAAGCTTTTGGGTGTATTTATGTGTATTGAAATGTACTTTTCATGCTACAGCTGCACACGCCCTTTCCACTATTCAGCTCCTTCTCCTCCCACTTGAAAACAAACCTTTTGAAAGCAGAGGGGAAGAATAATTAAAAAAAATTGTAATCTGCCTCAGGTAATGGCATGATTGAAACATCACCATTTTGTCTGGAGGGTCACAGGATGGTTTTATGAGAAAGCTTTAAAGCTGCTAACTCGAGAGAACCTTTGATATTTCAGCTTTTGTTGTTGCTAACGCGTTCTCCTTCCTGACTCTTGGAAACAAAGCCCTGTCACTCCGACAAATTTGGTGCCAAAGATGTTCTGCCACGGGCTGGTTTGACAATCTGGGAAGATTAATTGAGCAGCTACATCTGAGATACTCCAAATTGTTTCAGTAATTTAGATATTTACCAGGCAGGAGACACCACGGCCCCGCAGTCAGCCTTGGGAATGGGATGGTGGAGCTTCCATGGTGTGGTGTGGTCCCTGTGGGGTGATTTGGGGTTTGGCAAGAAAAAAATCTTCTCATGGTGGCTTGTGTTTCACCAAAACAGCTGCAAATAAAGGGAAAACTGAACTTACGTGCTGCAAAGTGCTCGTGGTGCCATCAACAGTGATTGGGCAGAATTACTTTCCCACTCCTTATAATACAAAATAGTCACTAAGAGCTAGGAGTGGAGATTTCTGTAGCTTTGATGTGACTTCTTCTGTGTTCTTAGAAATCCAGCAAAGCATTTCTCACCAGTTCATATCATACAACTTCCTTGTTAGTCCTGTCTTGGTGATTATGAACTAACCTTTCCTAGATCTTGATTTTTTTACAAATGTGTTCAGTGCCCAGAATTGCTTAAATCTTGTAGGCAGAGATGTTTCTCCATTGGTTTGCTTCTAGTATTATATCTAACATATATTTCCACTGTTATTCTACCACGATTATATCTAATGTATATTTCTGCTGTTGGATAGTTGTTGTTCATGATGAAAAATGAAGTTATTTCTGATCAAGCAATGGTAGACAGAAAATGGAAAAAGAAATCTCAAAATTAAGCTGCAGTAGAGCATGAATTCTACTCAAGGAGCCATAGAACGTTCTCAGGGTGCATTGCCCAGATATTCTTCACTCAGCAGCAGCTCATAGAAAGTTTTGCAAGAAACAAATGAGACGGATTGGGAGTAATTGAAAATTGAGAGTAATTGAAAAGAATGTGAGGATTTTACTTGAAAAGACATTAATGGGTCATTTCTAAAACCATACTGACATTTCTCCTTGTACAAGAGTCTATTTGAGGAAAACGTCTGCTTATTTTGTGAGATGCAGGAGGTTTGGAAAAGATGTAGAATTTTGCACTGTAGCCAAACCTAAATGAAGACAAATGAAAATGGGCTGGTGGCAGCCAAAGGAAGCCAAGTCAGACCATAGACACTGCTGGGACCTGTCCATCACCAGCTTCTGGCAGAGATCCTGAGCAACTAAAAATGTTTCCACCATTGCTCTCACAAAGTGAATGGTCTGGGCCTCATAAAGAGCTGTTTCTTGTGGAAATCAGTGGAAATATTTAGCCTTTGGGTCCTGGTGGAAAGTTGTCTCTGCTGAGTTTGGCCAGCACGGCTTTGCCTCGAAATTATCTTCACCAGCCACCAAATGAGATAAATGAGAAGCTGAGGCTTGGAATGGAATCACGGCTGCCTTTTGTGATACCAATGAGATGGAATTGTTCTGCCACAGGAGAAGAATAAATATGAATTATTATAGATTATAGGTATGTCTGCCATCCTGAGGAGAAAAAAAACGGGTGCCCTACACCCTTTTGATATGGAGTAATGAACGATTTTTCTCTCTTTATTTTTCCTGGGCACACCCAAACTCCTGGAGGCTATCTCCTGTAAAACAGGGAGGTGTGGGGAGCTTATGGAATACATTAATTTTACTTTATTTTATATATTATCTTGTCAGATACACTTAACAGAGAGGGATGCAAAACATTGGATGGAGCTGGCAGCTAATTTATAGGTGGAATACCAATTTTTTTGCCATCTGGAAGTGATTTTTTCTTGGGTTTAAATGCTAATTTTTTGTCTTCTGGACAGGTTTATACTCCAACCCTAGAATACAGAATTCTATGTCTGGGAGCTCTGGGAACTTCCATGAATATTGCTCCTGTTCCCAGTAGTCCAGATTGTCCACGGACTTAGAGCAGGGTAGATAGAATTGGATGGATTTTGATGCAGACCATCTCAAATATTTTTAGCTTTCATACCAATATCTGTGCAAGGATTCACCTGTCAGGAATATTGGGTTGGACAACTCAGAGGTCCCAGTGCTCCCAGTGTGAATTTCCCAGTACCACCATCACAGATCTATTTCTATCCATACAGGCCACATGGGAGGGAGTTATAATGTGGAGCTTTCCTAAAGGATGTGTCAAAAATATTTGTTAATTTAGGAATAAGTGGGAATGTGATGCTTGACCCTGTCTGGATGCCAATGTCCACCAAAGCTGCTCCAACACTCCCCTCCTGAGCTGGGCAGGGGAGAGAAAATGTAATAAAAAATCAAGATAAGGCCAGGGAGAGCTCACTGAGCAATTGCCCTCACAGGGAAGACAAAGAGATCCCAAAATCTCAGCACACAAACTCAAGGCAGAGAAAAACTGCAATAAGAAGTGCACTTGTTGGTGGTTACAATATTGCTGTGGGCTTTCTGTGAGGAAATGCTCTGGGGTTTTGATCCTTGCTTTCCCCAGTGAGCTCCATCCAGGCAGTGTTTGCCCTCTGTGAGCTCTGCCCTGGCTGCGATGGAGAGAAAGGAGGGGAGAGAAATCAAATGCTATGGAAAACAAAAGTGGTCTGAAGTGGAGCTGTAGCTAACTCCAGCTGTAACAACAGGGCTGTGGCTTTCCAAATTTTAATCTCCCAAAAGAATCTGTATCAAATTCTTCAGCCCAGAGGTCAAAGAGGGATTTTAGTAATGGAATGGGACAACTCAGCCTGTAAAGCCTTGTGGGCAAAGGCCTCCTGTGGAATAAGTGTCCATGATCAGTGCTCCCAAGCCATGCAGGAATAAAAATAAATAACAGTGATTATAAAGTTATTTTACACTTTTCTCTCTTCAATCACATCACTCGTGGCGAAGATGACGTGCTCTGCACAGGAGGCAGCTCAGATGGAGGAGGCAGCAGGCCCCATGCTCGGGTTTCTGACGTTCTTGAGCACAGCCTGTAGTCATGGCACAAAAGCTGTCTCAGGAATGCTCTCTGGGTTTTGTCATTCCAGTGGTATTTGGATATAAAAGTGTGTGTGAGTTGGGACTACAGTCTGGGCAACCTCAGGGCCTCGGGACATCTATTACAAGTAACAAGCTGAAATGCAGTCGTTGCTTGAGAAAACGGGCTGGGAATCCCTGGCAACAAAAAACCTGTGGAAAATAAACAGTAACTCCAACCTCTCAGAAATCCTTGTTTGTTCTTCTCCAGGTTTCAGGACACCAGCCCAGCAGTGAAACCCATTTCCCTGCAAAATGGAGCTGCTCAGAGGGCAGCCCATGGCACGAGCCCTTGGTGCTGATGCATGGATGTGTGAGAGAGCAGAGATGACCAGCACCACTGCTGTGTTCAGACAAAAGCAGAGAGAAGTTTTCCATTTCCCACATAAATGCCTTCCTCTGCAGTGCAGAGAAACCTGGGATGCATTTCCTGTGCCACACCAGGTACAGGCAGGTGGAGAAGAAGATAAATGCCAGTATGAAAGGCAGGGGTGAGGGAGATGTGCTGTTGTCTGCTGGGAAATGCAGCCTTATCTTAGGCTGCACTGTGAGCTTTTGGTTCCCATCAGAGCAGGGGACTGAGCCTGGCCCTCTGTGTCCTGCTGGAGCAGGACCTCTGACCACCTTTTGTAGGGTTTGTGGGTCACTGATAATGTTTCCTGTGTAGTAGGAGGAATCAGATCTTCTGCAGCCAGGCAAAACCTTGCTGCCCTTCTCCGTTTCCTTAAATTCCCAAAGTCAGCACGTTCTCCCATGGCTCTGGCTCTCACAGGACAGAGCCAGACTGTCCCTGCTGAAGTGGAGCAAACGTTTTTCCAAAGGGTCAAAGTTCAGGACGAGCTTGTAAGCAGATTATGGGGCTGGTAGAAAGGCCAAAGGCACCCTAAGTCTTTACATTCCCAAAGTGCTGTGTTAAACTCTAGCCCAAGGATGTACTTAACCCCAAAGAGGACGGAGGTCAAGTGAACTTGCAGCATTTCAAACGCAATCAGTTTGGAAAAGTAGCTGTTTATAAAGAAGTTTATTGCAGACCCAAGCTAATGTTAGCATTCCCTCTCTACAAATAAGCCTGACCTATTAGTTAGTCTTGTCAAAGAGCTGCCACGTTTGTTTTATGGCATCACACAGCCAGGCTTTATTTCAGTTTAGATTAAATCTCAGGCAACGTTTTGGCTCAGGGGCATTGAAAGGAGATGCAGGGGGAGTGTTTTTGCCATCTCTCTTGAGGTACTTAACTCAGACTGGTGGCTTATACTGCTGGGAGAGTGAAGGAGAGGATTCCAGAGGACAGCTCAGAGCTCCTGGAATGGGCCCTGAACTGATACCTGGGGGTCCTTCTTCTTTCTTGGGCCAAAAAACTGAGGTGCAAATGGGCCAGGCTTGGCCCAGCCTCAGCAGCCCTCCTGCTTTTCTCAAACATCCTTCCCCAGGCACCAGGACACCCAAGGTCTGGCAAACAGCCCCAGCTGCACTTGCTGAGGGTGCTCAGCAGTTCCCACCTTTGGATGGGAAGGATCAAATGGAAGGATCCTTTTCCTTTGGATGAAAGGAGAAAATGCGTTATTTGGCCAGAAACACTTTGTTTTAAATCACAGGATCATTTGGATTGGAAAAGACCTCCAAGATGATTGAGTCCAGCCTGTGTCCGATGCCCACCTTGTCCCCAGCCCAGAGCACCAAGTGCCACCTCCAGGGATGGGCACTCCAAACCTCCCTGGGCAGTTCCAGTGCCTGAGCACCCTTTCCATGGGGAAATTCCTGCTGCTGTCCAACCTGAGCCTCCCCTGGCCCAGCCTGAGGCCGTTCCCTCTCCTCCTGTCCCTGTTCCCTGGGAGCAGAGCCCGACGCCCCTGGCTGTCCCCTCCTGGCAGGGAGCTGTGCAGAGCCACAAGGTCCCCCCTGAGCCTCCTTTTCTCCAGGCTGAGCCCCTTTCCCATCTCCCTCAGCCTCTCCTGGGGCTCCAGCCCCTTCCTCAGCTCCATTCCCTGCCCTGGACACACCCCAGCCAATGAGAGTAACAGTATAAAAATAACAAAAAGTCTCCTTTAAAAGGCTGTAGCCACTAAGAGAATCTCCCCCTTGAAGACCATGGCCTGTACACATCATTATATTTAATTACCATTTCTATAACCATCATAATTAATATTTCCATAATCATTGGAGTGACACGAGCAATAGTTCTGAGGAACCACACTCAAGAACTGAGATCCCTTTTTGGGGGTGTCAGGAAGGAGGCATCAAATCTGCATGGGGAGTGAAATATCTGAAATTTTCAGAGGCAGCTCAGCAATTTCTCCTATTATCAGTGCAAGACATCAACCAAGACGTGGTGAAAAGCCAGAAATGAGTGTCCACTCCTTTTGATGCTTTCCCAGCCTACGCCTGGATGCACAAGTTCCAATTACTCAGGTGGACATGGGACTTGTACAGGTATTTTATGGGAGAAACGAGTTTATTCTAGCCCCTTAAGTATTCTCCAAGAGCCTGTTTGGCTTTGTTTTATGATAATAGTGATTTTACGTGAAGCATTTAAGTCCTGAAGCTTAGAAGTCATTCCTATAAAGGCCAGAAGCATGCTGTGGAATGAGTAAAGATTTAATATTTGGGGATTTTATAGTAGCCTCAGAAATGTCTCTGTTTTGTCAGGAAGGCCGAATGTTCTTGAGCCAGGAGGGAACTAAAATATGTAATAGGGGTGTTTATTCTTATATGTAGACCTTGTTTCAAAAAAAAAAAAAAAAAAAAAATTAAAAAAAAAAAAAAAAAAAAAAAGTTTAAGAAAGCTCTTTTTTTGGTAAAAATGTAAGAATAAATCAGGCAACCTTTTTTCATGGTTGATCCAGACACACTTATGGTGGTTTATGAGAAAGGGGACTCAAAACACCTTTCAAATACAGTGAAAATTCTTTTCCTAGAACAAAAAATGCTTTCATTTTTCCTAAGATACATCTTGCTTAAGAGCCCTGAGTGTTGAACAACCCATTAAGAAATGCTGTCTCCAGTCCAGCTCTCTCAGCTCTTTCACACATAATTGCCTAATTGAAATAGGATCATTTATTAGCTTCTTTGCTTGAGGCTTCTGCAGCTCCTGCTCCTGCTCTTGGGCATCCTCCTTTGAATTGTAGCATTTACCTCAGCTAATTATAATGTGGTATCACTTGATAAAGCCAACTGAGATCATAATGGGAAGACACTGAAACATCTGCCAAGGTTGGAAAATTGGGGTTTTCTTTTTACTCCTGCCAAAGACAGGTTACCTGTAATTAGTTCTAATTTATAAATAAGTGCAGGCTGTACTTCTAAAAGGTACAACATCATGCCTTGCCCCCTTTTTAGAAACAAGTTGGGAATTATATATCTCAATCAACCGTATTCCTTCTCTGTGTCAGGAATAATGGCTTTGCCTAGAGAATTTAGGGAGGAGAAAGGGAGTTATACAAGCAAAATATTCGTGGAATGCCTGTCCCTTGTGACAAAAACAATGGCACAAGTCCCCAAAATAGAAATCAAAGGAGTTACAAAATTCTCAATATGGATTATTTTTGTTCCTCTCTGAATCCTGAATATTTATTATTTGGGCATTACAATTCATCTTCAAACCCCCTTGAATTTTTTTTTTAATTGTTGTTAATCTTTAATGCCAACTGTAATTCTCAAATAATCACAGGGCTCCAGGAGCTGGAGCTTTATGAAGCCACAAGCATTCCAAGAGCTGGAAAACTGTGCTCAGATCTGCCTGAATTTACATCACATTATGAAATTTCTTGGTGTTCTTTTTATCCCTTTTTGTTTTGTTTTTTTTTTAAGCCTTGTTTGTTCTCAAAGGATCCCAGTATTCCAGCCCATTTTGACACCAGCAGTGATCCCTAGCCCTGGCCTGTCCCAGGACAGGCAGAGCTGTGTGGGAGCACCAGGCTGGAACTCCAAAGGGGCTGTGCAGGAGGGTTGGGATGCACCAGAAAAAAGCTGTCTGTGGAGTTTAGGAGTGGAGTAACTTCAGATTTGACACCCTGCCTGAGCCAGACTTGATGAAAGCAGCTTTCACTAACCCCCACTGAATTCTTCCTGCCTGCAGTCAGTCCTTCCAGCCAGCCTTCCCCGATATAAACCCAGGAAGGGAAGAAAAGCAAATCCACCTCGTGGCCCTTGATGTCTGGCATTCACCTGCTGCCCAAGTGGGTGCTGTGGAGTAGCTCTGCAGCCTCTGAGTGGTGACCACTTCTCATTTTGCAGACACCTCCCTGTTCTCCAAAGCTCTTCCCGTTTTCCCGTGGCACCTGATACCCTTCCCAGGTTCTGGCCCCCTCCAGGGTTTTCCTTGAGCTGGAGAGGCCGTGGAGGATGAAGTGAAGTGCTGACTGCTGCCTCGGGTCTGTTTTTAGAAGGCTGTTGAAGATAAGTTGTTAGCAGGCTGCTCAGGAGGAAAAGGAACAAAAAAAAAAAAAAAAAAAGATGCAAAGGAAGGTGGTGGATATGCTGAGGAGGACGCTGAGCTCCACATCAATGCAGAAAACTCTTTCCAGAATGGCTGCTCCCTTGGTGGGTTTGTTTTCTCCCTCTGAATGCCTGATATTTTGCACTGAAAATGGGAGGGAACCTGGCTGCAAAGAGTTTTAATTATCTTATTGTACATGGTAGCACTCATGCAGTCCAGATCTCAGCTTCTCCCCTTTGAACTTTGTAAAGACCTTTTTCTTTTTAATCCCTCATATTAGAAACTGAGCCAGAGAACAAACAAATAACTACATTAAGATAGTTGGCTTCTTAAATTTCTTGACTCAGGCTGGAAATTGATTTTATGTGTGTATATGTGTGGCTTCTCTTCTCTTTCTTCCTTCTTTCTAACAGCCACTTTGTATTAAACATTTCATCACAGACATTTGGTCATCCTTTAGAAGCCTTTTGGTGAATACTTGCTGGTGCTGCAGTTTGTCCATGCAGAAAGACCAGGGTGAGTAATGAGAAAATAAACTTTCCTCTGTGCTGTTCTTCTGCTGCTGTGGTTTCACCCAAGCCTCTGTAGCTCAGAATTTTCTTCTGCACCCCTGCAGAAGATGGAGTGATTCTCAGGAAATAAAAAAACAATTCAGTCTCCTTGGTTTTGCCTTTTTCTGAGATTAATGATAGGTGCCCATCAGGAACCTGGGTTTGAGGCAGAAGTCTTTCTTTAGAATCCAAATAATGTGGGGTAAATTACAGACCAACTTTTACTCCTTTTGCCTGATGAACAGGGTTTATTTTAAAAGCAAACCACTGAACTTCAGCTGAGCCATCACTAGCCCAGCCTGTCCAAGCATTTGATAAATCTTTATGCTGGGTAGGCACTTTTACATCATTACTTGAGGCTGGCAGCAGGCACTGAGGCTCCAGTCCCACAGAACTCCACAGGGATCCTTCAGAGCACTTTTCTCTGGAAAATTTCTACTCATATCAGCTCCAATATTGGTCTAATTGAGATGATTTGAAGTGTAGGAGCCTGGTTGGTTGGGGTCTTTCAAACCCTTTCAGTGAGCACTGAAATTTTCATCTGGGTGAGTTCTGAGAAACCAGAAACAGGTTCAGCATTTATGAATTTCATTGGATTAAGCTCAAAAATGGGTCAAGAGCTTCCAAGGAGACCATTGTGTTCTACAATTTGTTTTAAAAGAACAGCAAAGTCCTCAACAAGAAATTGACAGTAAGAGGTGAGCCCTCCCTTGCAGTACAAACAGGGTGAAAAACAAGCCACAAACTCAATACATTTTCAGTCATATTCAGGCAGAAACCTGAATGCTGATTCACAAATATTCTAACTTGGCTGGCTGCAAATCATTGACTTACATTAATTCCTCCAGCTCTTCAGAAATTGATTTCCACTTCAGTGCAACACTGAATCCCCTCAAAATCAAAAATGCACCTTGACAAAATACCTATTAAATGTGGATGTTAACTTCAATATTCTCATTTTCAGCTCTCTATTACTGACAGTGAAGTGCAAAGCATTTTAAATTTTTGCTCAAAAGCAGCTGATGTTTGCTGGCTGGGGAGGCCTCTGTGTGTGTGTGTGACCATGGATGGGCTTTTTGGAAGGATTGGTGCTCTCCGAGGGAAACTACAAGGGATGGAGGGACAGGACAAGGAGGAATGGCTTCCCACTGACAGGGGGCAGGGATGGATGGGATATTGGGAAGGAATTCCTCCCAGTGAGGGTGGGGAGGCCCTGGAATAGAATTCCCAGAGCAGCTGTCCCTGGATCGCTGGCAGTGTCCAAGGCAAGGTTGGACAGGGCTTGGAGCAGCCTGGGACAGTGGAAGGTGTCCCTGCCTGTGGCAGTGGGTGAAACTTTAAGGTCCCTTCCAACCCAAGCCATTCCACAATTCTCTGATTCTATTCTATGACCCTTCCCTCGTTCTCTTTTGTCCTCCCCTCACTCCTTTGGGTCTTTTCCTGCCACAAACCCCTCAGGACAGAAATCGCCTCACGCAGGATTTTGCACAGTGCTCACCCATGAATTCCCCCTGCTCCTCATCCCCTGTCCACAACCCAATGCCATGATCACACCAAAACTTCCACACAGGACCCAAAAATCTTCCAGGATTTGCAGCTCGGCCGTGTCCATCCCTGAGGGGAGGGAAGAGTGGACACGGCCCTGCCCCAGGCCGGGAGAGGCCACGTCCCAGCACCCGCACATCCAGTGCTGCTGCTGATCCTCAGGCTTCAGCTTTTCTATTTTTCAGATTCTGTGCTGCTTTAGTGTGTGGGGCTGGGCTTCATATTATGGGATGGTGAGCTCTCTGCACAGAGCAGGGAGACAAAACAATTCCTTCTCCAGCTGGGGACCAAGGACAAATGATCCAAATCTCAGGCCCAAGAGCACAAACAACGTGGGCTGAAGAGAGAAAAACAAGCAGGATGGGACTTGATGGGCTAAAGCTGGAATTGGACAATGAACTCCAATGTGCAAATGGAGCAGAACTGATAAAAGTGCCAGAGCCCGTGCCCAGTGTCCATTTTGGGACCATTTTGGTTCATCTTGGGTGCAGCCCTGGCTGGGCTCTTGTGCTGCCCAAGGTGGATCCATGGAGGAAATCTTTTTAATAAATCCCTGCTTTATTCTTTAGCTCTGCCCAGCCTCTGTTCTAGGTCAGCCTTCACAAGGCATCACTGGGAGCACGGCGGGAGTTTTGCTGGGATTAACCCAGCCACTTGTTTATTCCCTGGGTTAATTTCACACGCCGAGCACCAAGCTTGTGTTAATTATATGATTTACTGGGCTGTGTTTCTTTTTTTTCATTGCATCGTAAAAAAAAAAAAAAGGTCTTGAATAAGAACTCTTGTTCTGGTAAATTTTTGCTTGTTTGTGAACGGCCTGGAAATAGTTAACAGCAAGCACGTCCTCTGGGCCAAAAGGGACTGGAAGGCTCAGATTATTGCCTTATTTATTTTATTTTATTCCTAATTAACGTTTTATGAGCTCTGAATATGTTTACAGAAGCACATGCTGGAAAGGGCACATGGACAAACAGAATTAAGAGCCATTGGCTGCTCCACAGCATGCCCAGATTAAAATATCACTCAGCAGTCTTGTGCCTTTGCTGTTGGAAGCTGGACAGGCCCATTTACAGAAGGAACAAAAGTTCACCTGGACAGTTTTACTTTCTAAGCCAAGCCCAAGTGTTTGGGAGGGAGGAAGAGCTGATCTGCAGGTGGGGAAATAAATCCACCAAGCAGCATTTCCAGAGGGGGCTTTGGAGCTGGGGCAGTTTGTTCCCTCATCCCAGGTCTTTGTGCATTCAGTAAAATTAAAGTTAAATTATAAAAATGTCAGGCATTTTGCAGAGCAGCTCCTGAGTGTGGTCTCTTGAGATCAAAGGAAGGGGAGATGCTTGAACTGAGATCCCAGCCAGATCTGTCCAGGGGCAGGGAGAGGCTCCAGCCTGACCCCGCTGAGGAACAGACCTGGGTTTGTCTCTGTGCCCTGAACTCGTCCTGCTCCGGGTTCCAGACTGAAACAATCATTGCCTGGAGATAACCTGGCCTGGTTTGATTGAGTCCCTGGATAAAGCCAGGAGAATGTTCATGCTTTCAAACTCAGGATGAACTCAGGGCTTGGAGCAGGCCTCTCTTACTCCGAGCTGCTGAGGAATTCCCACCTTTCCTCTGGGCCCACCACATTGCCCTCCTGCTTCTGCAGCAGCAATGTTAATTCCTTTTTAACAAATCACCTCTCTCTTCCCCCCAAGATTTGTCTGCTGCTTCCATTGGCAAATGCAAGAGCTCTGGGTCCTATCAACCAATTGCCCACAGAGACTTTTATTGCCCTTTTTTTAGCTGCCAAGGGAAAAACTAAAGCTGTTTATCAGAGAACTGCAAACACTTGGTGCTCCAAGAAATGTTAGTATGATGCCCTTGGGATAAACATTGCTTCACAGTGTTTTTACGCTGTCCATTACTTTCCTTTTGAGAAATAAAAAGAAATATATTACTAAGAAACAGAATGATTGTACAGCATGGTTAAAATCAGAAATAATCTGGTGGTGGGGAAAAAATCCCCACATTTTTCTCCCAAAATACATTTTTAATTGAGAACAGAGCAGTACAGAGATCTAGGTGCAGATAAATTAAGTTTTCCTGCCTTCCTAGGGCACAACAGAAAGATTTTATTATTGGCTAACATGTTTTAGTACTTTAATTATCAGGACAGAAAAGTGCTTCATTGCTCCTTGTACAAAAACAAAACCCTAAGTGAATTATTCATCCATAATATCTGAATTCCAGCTGCAGAAAGCTGTGAGAGGAGTTTAACTTGCACCTAGAATGATGCCGAAATCTGTGAGAGTTCATAAAAATTGCTCTGGTGTCTCTGAGTAACTCAGGGATTATTTCTCAGCTTCTTTAGAGCTGTAGGTGTTTTCTGTCTCTGCATTCCCTTGTGAATCCCAGTTTTAGGGCCAGGCATGGCCCATATTCCCCAGAGATGAATACATTACTACTGCTGGGTATTTGTTATTTGCATGGCTTTCCCTCCCTCCGAATTCTCACGGTTTCCCGAGTCAGCACAGGAGGAAGGTGGGAATGCCCTCGTGAGCAAATTGTTGCTTCTCAGCACTATTTTTACTGCTGAGGTGCCTTTGCTGACTCAGAAGAGCCTCATAATTCTGCCTTTTCCACTCAGCCACCATCCTTCCAGTCAGAGCTCTCCTGCAGAAGGAAATTAGAGGGAAAAAAGCACCAGCAGGAGATGTAAATACAGGATCCTGATCAGCCACGAGGTTCAGGCACGCTGGAGATAAAGGAGAGCTGATCCCATCTTTAGCCAGAGGTTCATCTGCTGTGGCTGCAGCTGCACACACTGAGAGCCCTTTTCCTTTCCATCACCACCACGAGCTCAGCAAAACCATTCATCTACTGGCCAATTGCTGGATTTAGTATTTTTTTGACCTAGAGATGGGGCAACTGAGAGGTGTTTTAAAAGCTTTTTATTCTCTTTTCACTCATGAAGGGTGAGGCAATACAGATGTTATAATCTACGCCATCACAATCAGAAGCCAACTATTTCCTAATTACAAAACACTGTAAGTGTTTCTTGGCCTATCAGCTTTTGCCACACCATGCTGTAGATGCCTTAAAGCCAGTCAGCTAAAATTACCCCTCATGGGTTATATTAAAATGAATCTTTCATAGTTCTCTTTCTCTAAAGTATCTAGTCTTATTTGCAAGGACATCCTTTGAAACTTTTTTCTAGCTCCATTTCTTTCTCAACAATGTCTGTGTTATTCCATGGCATTTCTAAGTCAGCATTTCTTATCTCAAAGTTTGCATACAGATGTATCTTCTATCAAGCCCTAAGAACTCTCTACAAATCTATTTCCCACAGCCAATATTCTGCTATTTCTACTATCTCACTGAACAGCCAAATCTGCAGGTGATGGTGGATTTCCAGACCAGGAGAGTGGGGGGAAAGAAAAAAAATCCCTTGGAACTGGTTTCTGTCAAAGGGTGAATGAGAGTGTGGCATAAACAAACAGCCCAACACGTTCTCCTGTTTACATGGGACCAGAGAATGTTTGTAAGGCTGAGCCCTGAGGGTGACACTCGGAGTAAAAATGTCCAGACTTCCCCTGCACGAGGTCCAGAACTGCAGGAGAAAAGGGAGGGAACAATGAGTGCTCTGAGAAAGGAATTGTGCAATGGGAAATTGCTGTTGTTCCATTTTGCATCATTTTGTGCAAATGTGCTGATGGGAGGTTTTATTTGCCTGGCTGGAGACAGTTCAGCAGATTTCTGGAGGTTTGGATGCCTGCATAAGGGTGAAGGAGGTGCTGTAGCTGCCCCAAATTTGTTTCTTTTTTTTCTTCTTCTCTTGGATTTACTCACAGTAAATCTCAGTTTTACAAAGAATAAGTCCACCTTTTTATAGAAAAACAATTTAATTACAATAAGCTTTTACCAAGTAAGTCCTGCTTCTGTCTGGGGTTTTGTTCTTGAAGCAATTTCTTGTCTTATTGGTCTGCCTTGCTTTTCGGAGATATTGGGCCAATTATCCATGAATTCCACAGATCAATCCCTATGAGTTTCCACTATCACAAATTCAAAATACAGACGAGGTGGCTTTCTCTTCTAAGAGACCTAAAGACCTAAGAGCTGCTCCAAACACATTTTCTCCCATTCCTGGAATTGCACCAAGCAGAGGCTCTGGAAGCCACAGTTTGTCCATGATCAGCTCCTGAGGCTGCCCAAGGAAAATCATCCCCTTTCTTCAGGGATTAAACAGATTTTCCTGTGGTTCATAATTGAGCCTGAAATCAGGAATTCAGTCTGGAGACAGCCTCTTACTCCTGATTTCATTTTTCCGCGCAGATTTTTTTTCACTCTGGAGTTTGATGTGGAGACCCTGACTCCAGAGTTTGAAACTCCAGCAGAAAGTTCAAGGAAACATTTGGAAACGAGGATTTCTCAGCTAATGGTGCTTATTTGGATCCCCTTTGATCAAGGATAATGATGCTTAAAAGACAGAGTATTTGGATAGAGAGTTTTTAAGTGGAAATCATATTTAATGCTCCCACCACTGCTTAAGGGAAAAAATCCCACACAACAGGGACCTGGAGGTTTCCTACAGAGGTGGAATTTTGTGCTTTGCTATTTATTGACTTGCTTTGGTGCTCTCAGATGGAAACGTTATCAGACTTATCACAGATCAAAGACAGCAGCTCAGGCTCCTCCACGGAGTGAAGATAAAGTGCACTTGACCTGGGCCTGGAATGTGGGATGGGGTCAAAATGCAGGAAAATAATAATAATAACAATTCCCTTCCACCTCTGCCTTTGGAGGCTCCTGCACTGAACAAGGCAGGGACTTGTGTTCCTTTCAGACATTTCTGCAGGTAAAATGGATGCTGGATGATCATTGCTTTTTTCCTTCTACAACAAAGACCTCCCTTTCTGAAATTCAGGAAAATTCAGGAAGACACAGACACTAAGCACCTTCAATATCCTTTTAACTTGCTGCCTCCCAGACTTTTCCTTCCAAACAACAAAATAAGCATCTTTTCCCACAGCAATATTTCCTTTTTCTTCCTTGAAAATTTATACTGCCTTAAAAAAAAAAGGCTGTAGGGCTGAAGGGAGCTGCCTGTTCCCAGCTCAAACAGCAGTCTCCGCTGTCTGAGCGATTTTAGGAGTTTTTTCAGCCCACTGCTGCTGCCTGAGCTGCTGAGCAGCGGCAGTGAGAAGCACAGCAGCAGCTCTGGAGCAGTGAGACACCATCCCAGCTTCCCTCTCACCCCCCAGTCATGGCCAGAACCCCTCCTCCAGCACTGCCTCTGCCTTTTGTTGTGATTATGAGCTCCAGGGCTCTGTTGCTGTGCAGTAAATCACTCCCAGCAGCCCCCAAAAGGAATAATTTGGGCAAGTCATGCTCCAGCTGGTGTCCTGGAGAGAGGCTGTCTACAGACACCTTTGTGGGTTGCCTCTTCTACTTCCTGAGCATGAGAAGCCCTCATTTCAGCTCCTGAGCTTATTGCAGCTCCTGGGTACCTGCCTGACCTAATTTAGAACGCTGAGAGCTGCACTGATTCATCTCCTCAGGAAATTTGGGCTCTCCAGGCTTGGCCAGCAGTACCTGTTTCCTCTCAATAAGCTCTGGCCAAAACAGGAATGGTCCCTTCCTGGCACTGCTGCTGTTGCTCAAGAGGCTCAGAGCTGCTGCAAAAGGGAGAAGTGTTCAGTGCTGACCACAGTGATGCAGGAATAATAAATGCACAATACAGGTAGCTCTGAAAGGAAAGCCTTAAAAAAGCTGAAATGGTGCAAAATCCGCACCATTTTAGCACCATCTCAACTCACTGCCTTCATGCCCAGGTCCCTGTGATCCCAGTTTTATCAGGAATAAAGGCAAGCAATGCCCTTAGAGTTGTCATTTGTTTGCAGGCAGGTCCCCAAGATACATCCAGGGGAAGAGAAACGAGCAATAAACTGATTTCCTACTGCATTTTGAAACTACCTGAACCCAAATTTATCCCAGCCCTTTCCACCCTCCCTGACTCTGGGTTTGAATGCACACATGAAGAACTTTTCCAGCCAAGGGGTCTGTGTTATCTCAGCCTGTCTGTGCTCCCAGCAGTCACCCCTGGTGGGACGCAGACATGGTCTGAGACTCCAGATCAGGGCTGCAGATCCACCTGGGAAATCATCTGTGGGAAGGGGAGCTCATGGCAGGCTCAGTGCTGCTGCCTGGAAGGTTGATTTGGGTTGATTTGGGTTTATTTGCTCCACAGACACTTTCTGTCTCCAAGCCCATCTTCCTCAGCAGAAAGAGGCATGGAGGAACACGATGGGAGCAGCACATCCACAGCTACAAACACTCCTGGCAAAGCAGCTGCCAGGGCTTGACTGAAACACTCTTTATTTGCTGTTGGTGTTTTGCTGAATTCTGACAAACCCTCGCCTGCCAAACCCCTGCAGGTTTGTGCTGCACAGGCTGCTCAGAGGGATGGATGGCCAAGGGACAACAAATCCACTGGCCAGACTGCAATAATTCAGGGTTAAAAGCAAGAAATATCCTTTTTTGTGTGCCCTGCTGCCCATCCCCTGGTCCAGAGGCCGAGCCATCCCATCCTGCAGGGCACTGCCAGCTTGGGATGGGCAGGGACAGGAGGATTGCTGATCCCTGGGAAGGGAAGCCTGTCCCCAGCCCTTGGAAGAGAGCTGATTTACTTGGATTACCTCAATCTTTTAATTACCCTGTGTTTTCCCCCTCAAAGCCACGGGTCCAGTTTATCTGCCTGTGATTCTGGGTTATTTTCCTGATTCTTGGCACCTGGGAGCTGCAAGTCTGTGCCTCTCCTGCAGGACAAGGAGAGGTGAACTTTGTGTCTTGGCTGCTGCCAGGGCCATTATGGAGAATTTGAGGTGATTCATTACTTAAAGACTTCTGGGCCCATTCCCCAAACTTGGAAGGAATTCTGGGCACTCTGCCTGCTCTACCCAAATTTGTGGTGGTTTCCCAGAATGCAAAATTGAGCACAAGGCACATCAGGGTGTGCTCTGAGAGGATAAGTGAGTTGGAAGGCAAAGATTGTTTTTTGTCTCCTAATTTCTTTGTCTGGTATTTCTTGACAAGGTAACCCAGTGCTGGAAATAAATTGAGTTTACTGCAGTCTCACATAGGAGTGGAATTGTTTTATTCATGTGCTGTTTGTGCCCTTAAAGAACCTTTTTGCTTTCATGGATTTGTATAAAAATTCCTGGCTGGAATGGTGTCAGAGATGAACAGGATTTACTGCTGCAGCTCTTGTGGTCAGAACTAATTACCAGCTGCATTCTCTCAGATCTTAACTGTGCCTCTGTATGAAGACATTCAGACAGAAGTTTTGTTCATTTGGTTGGCTTGGGGTTCCCATCTTCAAGGTGGAAAATAAAAATTAACCTCCAGCAGAGGAAAAAGCCTTGGAGAAAATAAAATTTGTTTTCATAGAGAGACACGCTGCTGAAAAACCAGCAGCTTGTGCAACTGTTTGCTTGTAGATAAGGAAATTTTGCTGGTGGCAGTAACAGAGATGGGCTGAGAAGGGCAGGTTTGGAGGAAATAAAATTGGAATTAACTTGGAGCTAAGCATTTGCTTACCTGAGCCATTGGGATGCCGAGTCACTTGGATATTTTAGGACATTTCTAGTTGTGAATTGTCACTTTGCTCATTTAAAAGCAGGCCGAACATAAAAAGCTCTTTTTTTTTTTTTTAAATTCATAAATGCCAGCAGATCATCAGTCCATTCATGGACGTGCCTGGACAAAAACTCCCTGGGATGACCTGTGATGAACTCCAGATTATTTTGTCAGGTATTTATTGGCCATTTGGAATGGTCTATAGGAGAGGAAAGGAATGTTTTAGTACTCATGTCACACTCAGCACCAGTCAAATACAAATGGCAAAGTCCAACCTCCTTGGTGTCAAAGCCCCAAGCAGATCTGAGATTTCTGGGATGATTTTTCTGCATTTTGAGGTGACCATGGCCTTTTGTTTAACATCACATCACTTTTATCTTTCTTTATTTCAAAACCAATCCACTGATCCTTTAAAATACTTGAATTCCACCATCAATTTCCAGCTGCATCTGAATTCCTCACAGCTCCCAGGGACACTGGGAACAGGGATAGTCCTGCCTTGGATGGGATCAGATGGGCTTAGTTTTGAAATCCATTTCAGAGCAATGACTTGTGCTGTGGAAAATTTGCCATTTTTCCTTTATAATCAGGTTTGCTCTTGGGAAGCTCCCTTTTAATCTCATATCCCAGGCAGGAGATTCTTGGAGTTGTGATAATTGGCAGTGGCAGCATCAAAGACAAAATTATTTTATTTTTTTTAATATATATGTATAGGCCATCAGTTTTATGTTATATATATTAATATATTTTTATATATTTATATACATTTAATAGATTTATATATATATTTATAGACCATCAGGATGGAGTGGCATTTTGCTAAGAAAGAGAGTAATGTTATTCCTTCAGCAGGCAAAAGCTCTCAGCCTGTACAAAACCTCTGAATCACTTTAAACTCATTTTTTTAGAAGAAAAGAGATCCTC
>VXAX01006966.1:348562-381522 GCA_013399835.1 Leptocoma aspasia
TTTTATTTTTTTTAATATATATGTATAGGCCATCAGTTTTATGTTATATATATTAATATATTTTTATATATTTATATACATTTAATAGATTTATATATATATTTATAGACCATCAGGATGGAGTGGCATTTTGCTAAGAAAGAGAGTAATGTTATTCCTTCAGCAGGCAAAAGCTCTCAGCCTGTACAAAACCTCTGAATCACTTTAAACTCATTTTTTTAGAAGAAAAGAGATCCTCTAATGCAGGAAGTTCTCCTACAATATTAAGGGAAAGAGCAGGTATTTGTCTTTAGAGGAGATTTATGTGCTTTGGGAAAGTTGAATTTAAGTCAGAAAACATTTCTACCTTCACTGTTTGGTTCAATAAAGGCAAGATTTTCTTCCTTCTCACAAGGAGGGATCTGAGTAATCTCAGACTCTCTGCTCTGGGTACTTTCATTTCCATTCTTCTTGATTTTAACCAGGATTTTCCAGGAGGGAACTCTCCTGCTCCAAGAATTGCCTGGGATGATATGGTTGAGAAGTTTCTCCTCAATATCAGAAGAATAAATTTTCATGTCTGAATTTCTAGACTGAACTTCAAATGTCTTTTCATCTCTGTATTCACTTAAAAGCACAAACTTCCACTGAAACACCTCCCACTCATTCACAAACCAGCTGAAAATTACAATTTAAGAGGCATATGTCAAGACCAAGCTGATCTTTCCTTTAAAAAAAGCCCATTTGGAAAGGTTTGTTTAAAACCTATTGTTCCACAGGGATTCTGAAGAAGCTGAGATCTGAATCTCAGCTACAGGACACATCTAAAGAAGATTATCTCACAGGGAACTGGTGGCCTTTTTGGGCTCTCTTTTGGAGAACCTGTTTGGAACTGGCCAGGTGAAGTTTATAACTACGAGTAGCCTTGTTTTAATTTAATATTTGGGCTTTTTCTCCAGATACTGGGATGAGACATCACCACAGAGTAATGCAAAACAGTTAAATTAACAACTGCAAAAGCCACTTATATTTGATATGAAAAATAAGGAAATATTTCTTTTCCTTCCTTCCTTCCTTCCTTCCTTCCTTCCTTCCTTCCTTCCTTCCTTCCTTCCTTCCTTCCTTCCTTCCTTTTTTTTGTCTCTCTTTCTCTCTCTTTCTCTCTTTCTTCCTTTCCTTTCTTCCTCAGAAACTTGACATTTGAGCTACAGCAATAAAAAAATCACAGCAAAAGGCACCACAATGCATTGACAGCTCTGGAAAGAAAAAAATCACTTTCTAAGTCACGGGGACAGCTTTCACTGTAAATAAAAATAAAAAAGAGCAGAAATTAATGTTTGTGGTCAGTCCCCAGCAACCACACTCTCTAACGCAGAGCAATTGCATTTTTACCTGAAATCTGTGACAGATAGCTGAGGCACTAATGTTTTTCTCTGTTAATAAGCTGGATATGGAACAGAGCTCCTTTAGAATATGTACGGTAAAGTGGAAATGCATGCTTTGGTGAGTGCTATAAAGCAGGCCAAAGATATGTCAAGTCCAATTAATGTCAATAAGGAACATCTGTATTTAGGCACCCAAGTTACTTAATGCAAACATTTCATAATTATATACTATAGCACACATGGAGCATTATGAGATGTGGTGTCCCAGTGTGAATAATATTCACATTTTTCAGATCAGTCAGCAGTCTTGGTCTGGCTTTGGCTCAGCTTGCAGTCTCCCTGTAAGAGCATTTCTTTATAATATTGAATTAAGTACAATCCACATTTTTTCTCTTATCTGTGAAATCTTGTGGTTGTGGCTTGACTGTTTTTATAAAATGAAAGATCCAAGTGCATGTAAAGCTGGGGGTTTGGGGGCTTTTTTTTTTTTATTCCTGAGACATCTGGGTTTTTTCTTATATGCCTGAAGTCTGGAAGGAGAGGTTCAAGTGGATGAAGCAGAGCATGAAAGGCTCAATGTCTAAAAGGATTCTTCATCTCCCAGGCAAAAAAAACCAGCAAAGGAGCAGAACAACAGCAGGAACCTTTTCCCCCACCTGAATCAGTGTGAAACAACACCTTAGCTCAGGCAGAGGCTGGAAGAGATACCAGCATTTCCAGTCTGGGAATCTCAAAACTTCCTAAATACTTGTAAATTCAAAACCAGCCGTGCAGCAATTGTTTAAACAAATGGGGCAGCCACTGGAACTCCACTGCCACCCACACGTGGCTCTCTGCAATCCAGGATGGGCTCCTGGAGCTGGCTGAGTCTGCTCACATGGGGCTCTGGAGCTGGGAGTTTGGGGATTTTAATCCCCAGTTTAGAGGAGCTGCTAAGAAAAGATGGAAAATTCATCTGGTGCTTAATGGGAAACACATCTCGGGCAGCAGAGCGGTCTCCTGGCTGGGAGGGGCTTCTGCCAGGAGCTCCCCGGAGCCCCCCAAGTCCCAGGGGACAGAAAAGGCTGCAGATGCTGAGGTAGGAGCTGGTCTGAGCCCCCAAAAACTCCCTTAGACAAGGGGCAGGGAAAAGCTGCTGAAGATGTCGTGTTAAAGCCAGGCTTGTGGATAACTGGGCAGCTTCACCTAATCCAGCAAGGGGAGAAAAATCCAGTCCAGGGAGAAACAGGTGGCAAAAGGGGCTTAGAGAAAATGGAATATCAGCCACTGGATGACAGTTCTGCCCAAGGATCAGCCACCAATCCTTGTGTCTCCTTCACCCAAAAATCCTGGCAGCCTTTCCCAGCCCCACCTGCCAAGAGAAGCTCTGCTCTGAGCCAAGCTCCCACACTGTTTTTAGCAAACTGCCACTGCCACCCCACCTATTTCAAGAAACATTCAAGCCTGAATACCCACTTCCCACTCTGGATGTGTTGTGTCTTGTCTGGCTTTTTTTTTCCTCTTCCCTTGTGCCTTTGGAATACAATCACTTCAGGGCAGGCTCTGCTCATCCCTTTGGCACTTGACCTGTTCTTCCTCGTGTATTTACTGTTCAGAGCTCCTCTGTGAACTTCACTGAGATCATGCCTTGGTCTTCTGTGATTAATAGTGCTCCAATCAATCACCTTGGCTTGTGCTCAGGAGAGAGGAATGCACAGTCACAGTAAAAATTCAGCCAAGTGCTTTAAAACATGTAAAAGAGGCCAGGTCCTCATAGGATCAGAAGTTCTGGATATTGACTTTTTTATCTTTAACTCCACGAAGCAGTTTAGTCCTGGAAACTTTTCCAGTTTATGTTGTTATGAACATATTATAAGTTTTTTTGTGTGTAAGCTTTCTAATTATTTTCTTATGGGAGAACATCCTTTTGCTGTTCTTTTACTCTGTATAAACTTTCTGTAAACAAAATATCTGTGTCTGTTCTTCAAAGACATGAAATTAGTTAGCCTCCTCCTACCTATGAGGAGAAAGAACTGAAATTACTTTATCTTTCTAATATTGTAAACTATTTAGCACACATTCCCTAAACAAAACAGCAGCAAGAACATAGAGAATGCTCTCTGCTAAGCAGATATAGAAAAATACTAAAATTATAAAGTCATTTTAATAAATCATATTAACCCTCTAAACTTGTTGTCAAGAGTCTTTTCTTCAATACATAGACCACAACAATAAGTTTATACCTGGAAATTAAAAGTTTGGGGTGGGGAGAAATATTCATCACTTAGGGTTGAAAGGGGGGTCTGTGCACACCGTGGTGCAGAGCTCAAAGCAAGACCTTAATGCAAATCTTGCTGCTTCAGTTTCTTGATATAATTAACAATGGTGGCAAATTTTTGCTAATTGAGAAGAATTCCGCTTGATTCAAAGCAGAAATAAGAGGAAGTAGGGAGGAAGAGGGAGGAAGAAGAGAGGGCACTCTCCCAGCCTGACTGGACATGGATTGGTGGGGCCATGGAAGACCTAAACACTATCAGAAGGCAGCCAGGAAGAGCTTTTCCAAGTCTTGCCTAAGGAATCTGCTCTAAAATCTTATTAATGACTAATGGGATTTCTGTATCTTCCTCCCACGCGCCGCTCTGAACCTACAAATAACAGGATTTGTGTGCCTGCCCTCCTACACACCCCTGCCTCCAACCCTCCAATAAAGGCTTTGGGAAGAAAACAAACTTCAACGTGTGCGTGTTCTAATTATAAGCAGGCAGGAGGAGAGCTCCCATCCCAGCTGGCTGAGATCCAGGGATCCCAGCACAGTGATGAAGAGGGTGGAAGTGAGCCTGGAGCCAGAACATGAGAGATTTCTGACAAGTTTGAAGAGAAGAGTGATGGCAGGAAAGAAAGTGCACATCCTTGAGTGCCTGTGAGTGGGAGTGAAGGACAGTGGTGTGGCTGAGCCGTGGCATCAGGAGGGACAGGGAGCTCTGGAGCCCTGGATCTGCTGAGAGGGATTTCAGCTTGACCTGGGTGAGATTCCCTCCAGGGCAGGTGAGGGGAGGAGAAGGGGTGAGGAGAGCATTCCCCAAAGCACAGATCCCATGGGATGGTCTCTGCCAGACAGGATCCCTTTTTCCTCAGCCATGCCATGTGGAGCTCCATCCAATGCCAGCACTTGGGGCAGAGTGGGTGCCCCAGTCCCACTGATTTCCTTATTAAACATGGGGGCAGAGCCACACGGGCTGTCCTGGGTGTCTCAGCACATCAGGCACAGCTCCCAGGACTTGTTTTGCCATCTGATAGCAACAGGGAGGGTGACTGGGAATTCATTGCAGTGCTTTGAGATCCTCACTACAAACAAATCACCTGGACCAAAAAAAAACCCAACAACAGTCATAAACCTGCCTGTGTCCAGGTTTCTCTGCTCAGATGGAACTTGTCTTGCTCACTTCCTACAAAACTGTTTTAAGCTTTCTACCAATGTGTTTTTTAATATCAGTGTTGTTATTTTTTATTTCTTTTTGGTAGCTATTAAAATACCCAAATAGCTTTTAAAAGCTCCTCTGGGGACTTGCCCTTCCAACTCATTTATCTTAATTTCGAAGATGGAGACAAACTTCTTATTTATGTTTCAAAGATGACATGACATCAAAGAGTTTGAATATTAAATGCCTTAATTACAGATGAAGGCTGATAAAACGAGATCACCTCTGGAGTTTTATTAAACAGGAATTGCAACTACATTCACAGAGATTTAGGACTACACCAACCTAACCCCAAGCAGCAAAAGATTATTTTTGGAGAGGGAGAATAACATTTTTCTCACTTGTATAACTCCAGTGTACAACTGCAAATTGCTACCTACAAAACCAACACTCTGAAATTATCCATCACACACTGACCATGTTGCTTTTCTTGCTGGGCTCTGAGTGGGTTTGTGAGTTTAAGAAGATTTTTGCCATAACCAGAGTGTCACAGGCAGAATTCAGAGATGTATTTCCACAGGGGTCCCACTCTTCCTTGGGCAGGTTAAAAATGAGGCTTTATCTGCTTTTCTCTGACCCTTATTTTACCCTCACTCAGTGGCTGCCCTGAGTGCTCCGAGTTTGACAGAATTTAAGCTGCTGGAATTGCAAGGGGACACCAGAGGAAAAACTGGTGCCAGCTCCCAGGACTGCAAACACTGATTTTCAGTGGAGGGAACACCATGAGGGAACTTATCACAAAACCTCAATGATTTTCCTTGGTTGTGTGGGAGTCCTTAAATCAGCTGGGGAGCCGTTCCTCACTTAGGACAAAACTTTCTGTCAGGAGAGGACTGAGGGGAATCATGTTTGTGGTTTTGGGTTTTGTAAGCCCCAGATGACAAGCACCCATGAGTAATTAGCAGAGTCTGTCAATATTCACGTTGCACTGGATTCATCATTTAGGGCTTTGGTTTGTCCAGTCCTGAGCAGGGTACGAAATCAGCACTAAAGGAGTCTCCTCAGGGCAGCAGTCTGGGTGTTTAAGAGGCTTTGATTATGTGCAAATCACTCTTTTACGGCAAAAGTACTTACAAAACTCCCACAGTAATTTCCACTCAGAACCTGGAGATTTCCAAGGATCCCATCCAAAACACTGCAGGATCGAGCTTTGTACCTGCCCTTCCTGGTGCAAGGTGAGTTATAATTGTACCCCTTTTAACTTCATGAAGTTTTGGCAGGCAGAGTTTAGAGCAGTCTCATTTTCCAGTGAGTTCAGCCTCAGGTGTGCCCGGGTCTGTCAGGGGATGGGAGAGCAAACACCCCCACAGCACGTGCACAGCACAGAAATCCATTGCTGGAACCCTGGATGCTGAGAATTTTAGACTTTCTGTGCTGGCAGGCACTGACCCTCAAGAGAATGCTGCATTTGACCTGAGGCCGTGGAGAAGGCTTCCAAAATTGAGTGATAGCACTGGGATTGTGGGTGTGGAGTTTGAATAGAAGTGTGTGAGATATCACAGGGTGGAAAACTTAGAGTCTAAGGCTTTAGAATATAGCAATATATATATAAAGTAAGATGGAGGTTTTAGGGTGGTGGCTGATCCTTCTTCTTCACCTTCTTCTCCATGGGTTTGGGTGGTGTTGTGTGACTGGACAGAAAAGTCCACATTGCAGGCCACAGATGATGAGTTATTGGGTTAAAAATAAAAATCATTTAGGTGTCATTTCTTAATTGGACAGTTTAGCCTTAAAAGACCTTGCACAGAGAGAGACCGGCAGAATTCAGAGATGAATTCAGAATTCAGAGACAGAGCCATTTTGTATCATGTTAGTGAAATGCTGTAGAACTCATGACTTGTAAGACTGTAATATAGATAAGAAATAATAAACATTTGAGTCCAAACATGAAATAGCGTCTCGAGCGCCTTTCATCCCGACCCTGACAAGAAGAAAAGAAAATAAAAACACGATAATCCATGACAACTGAAACCTTCAAACTGTTGAAGATCACAAAGAATCTTCACAAAGACCTCACAAAGCATTGGGAGGTCTTGGACCAAAAAATAAAAGTCACTTTTCCTGTTTTCTAATGATTTGGGTTGTCCCTTTCGCAGGTGACACTCCAAGGACTGAGCTCTGAGCTGCGCTGATGGGGTGACCCACGTAGTGCTGGAGCATGTCCAGGGAAGGGAAAGGAGCTGGGGAAGGGTCTGGGGCAGCTGAGGGAGCTGGGAAGGGGCTCAGCCTGGAGAAAAGGAGGCTCAGGGGGGACCTTGTGGCTCTGCACAACTCCCTGCCAGGAGGGGACAGCCGGGTGGTGCCAGCGTCTTCTACAAGTAAAAAGTGACAGGACAAGAGGAAACAGCCTCAGGCTGTGCCAGGGGAGGGTTAGATTGGATTTTGCCAACAATTCCTTCATGGAAATGGTTGTCAGGCTCTGGAATGGGCTGCCCAGGGAAGTGGTGGAGTTGCCATCCCTGCAGGGATGAAAAGCTGTGCAGTTGTGGCACTCAGAGACAGTTCAGTGGTGGGGTTGGCAGTGCTGGCTCAGAGGTTGGACTTGATGGTCTTAAGGGGTTTTTTTCAACCTGTGTGAGTCCATAATTCTGTGATTCTGGAAAAGGTTTTAAAGCACAGAACCCCAGATTACAGAGGCAGTAATAGATGGCTTGAACAGCCCAGTTGTCATCAGCATTTTAAGACTTGAAAATCCTCATTTTGTTTTCCCTGCTTTTGGCTGAGGTCAGAAGCTGAAGTTTCACTGACCTTTCCTGCTGCCCGAGTGTGAAATTCCCTGCTCTGTTAGCATTGTCCCAAAAAACTCAAACCACTGAGGAAGTTTTTTCCTGTACTCACTCTCTTATTCTGCACTTCACAAATGCAAGAGCATTTCAGCAAGGAATCTGGCTGTAAGGCTTAGTTTTAACTTGCTGGTGACTAATTTTAACCACATTTGGTGATAACAATTACTTTCAGCACATATTATCCCATATTTATGAGCTTAATGAGTTGTTATCCATTCCTTCTATTTTAAGGAAGCTATGAAGTCACCTTTCATTGATTTTTTTTTTTTTCTTCAAAACCCAGAGACGTTTGGGAAGATTCATCATGATTGAATCCCCAAGTGAGCAGCTCTGGGAATGCTGGGTGAGTTATACTAAAAACAACATCCAGAGATGACAACCACCAGGGTGTTTTCCTTCTGGGACAAACCCAGCTCTCCAGTGGAGCTTTTTCTCCATATACAGCAGCACATTTGGGTAGGGCTGGATGGTGCAAAACTCTTTAAAGCTGTCTTGGCACAGGCATGAAAACACTTTGGGATCTTTCTTCCAAAAAATAAGCCAAGTCCTGGCTGGTTCAGCAACAGTCCTGACCCTTTTCTTTCTCTTCTTGCCATAGGGTTTCTTTTCCTGCACGTTTAAGAATTCCTTTGTCCTTCCGTGGTGAAGGAGATGAGGATGGGGACCACAGGGACTGCTGCTGCCCTGTCCAGGGGAGCCCGAGCTGGTGCCAGCTCCCTCTCTCCTGTGCCTGCAGCTGTGGCATCTCCAGGGACAGGCAGTGGCACATCCCAGGAATGTCCAGCCCCACTGCCCCTGGCACATCCCACCTCCCAGCCTGTGCTGCACTAAATGGCTCCAGCCCGAGTAATCCCGTTCCAATTGCAATTTGCATAATTGCCTCCTGCTTTCAGATCTCCTGCAGTTCCTTTTAGGTTAAGTCTCCTTATCCAAGGTGGTTGCTCAATGCTGCAACTTGCTTGAAAACGGCAACATCTTCTCCCCCCCACCCCCGAGCCAGCTGCACTTCCAAGGGTGGGGACACGTGTGCCAGTACACTTGAAAATTAAAGTGTTTTGGAAAGAAAGCACTACAGGCTTGCTATCAACGTGCACAGCAATAAATCAGGGCCAACATCTCCTCCCCACAGCTCCCAAGGCAAGTCAGAGGTGCCAATGCTCCTGAGGGAGCTCTGATTTTGCTGTCTTTGTCACTGGTGGCTGTGACAGCCTGGATTTCAGTCCAGGCTCTGGGCTCCTGCCTGGGTGGGCAGCAGGAGCTCAGGGAGCCTTGATTTTGTGTCAAAAATCTGAGCAAGGCAGTGATGACTGCCCAAGGTGTGATCACACCCCTCGGCACTGCCAGTCTGGCCACAAGGTCAGAGCTGAGCAGGAAAAGAGCTGCAGTTGGGCTGATCCAGCATCCATAAAATTCCATATGGGATCCATTCCAGGGCAATTCTGACTGCAACTTAGGGGTGTCCCTGAACCAAACCGGTTCCTTGATGATGAGGATGGAATCCTCTTTCTGCCTGCTGAGCTGGATCTGGTTTTTAGCCGGCAGTAGCTGAGGGCACGGGGCTGAAGCAGCCTGGACAGAAACCCTTCCCAAGTGGGGGAATGTCACCTCTCTGTGCTGGCATTTGCAAAGCAACCATCCCACAAGGAATGGCGTGGCAGAGAAGAGGTGGTGCCCTGGGTGCAGGATATTATTCTGATTATTCTTTCCTGGCTGCCTGGCGTGGTCCTGTCCCTTGAGAGGTTTGCAGCAAGGCAGGAGCTTCACCTTCACCAGCTGATGATCAAATCTGCTCTGAGAGCAGCACAAGCAAAGGCACATCTGGTGTGTCAGCCTGGGAAACCTCACAGGAGACAAATCCATGAATATAAAGAACTTTAAAATAATGTCCTTCCTTTATAGAAAATGACAACAACACAAAAGATGCCTGTGAGGATAAAACAATGTTATGTGGAGTTTTTATGCCAGTGCTTGGTTCTCTTCTGCCTTGCACTCCACCTGGTTGTGCTGTTGACCACAAAGCCCCAGCCTGTGAGGTTATCTGGAAAACAGGAAATGGCTTGTGACTAATTCTATCTCCGTGTGCTGTGAGTCAGAAATCTTGGTGACAAGGAAAAAAAGAATAGGGGAAAAAAAAAGAGTAGACCAAAAAAAAAAAAAAAGTTTCCTGGGCCAGAGAAAGCAAAAAAAAAGGAAATTATTTTCCTCTTTAGAGCCTCGTGTGAGGCTGCTCAGTGTCGAAGACAGGTGTCCCATGGCTGGCACAAGAAGCCACAAATGACATTCTGAGCTGTATGATTGCTTCTGGTTCAGCTAATTTGGCTAATTAATACATAAATACCACCTCAATGTGTTGATTTCATCCCTCTTCAAAATGTGCTTCTGGAGCAGGAGGGTTTGTGCCAGGCTTTGTTTACCCAAGATCTCTTCAGGAGGCAAAAAAAGGAAAGAAAAAAAAGAAAAAGAAGATACAAGCTCTCTTTCAAGTCCTGCTTGCTCAAGTTTTGATTCAGATTTAAGTTTGTCTTCTCTAGCCTTTCAATTCTCTTTTTTAAAATTTTCCTTTTCTTACAAGAATTGTTAGAAGTGCAAAGCTTTCTATTTTCCATGAGGGGAGACTCATCAGTTCCCTTTTTCTGGTCTCCCACTCTGGTTTTTTACTCATCTATCTGAATTATAAGACAAACTCAGTAACATTTTTGAGGCAGACACAGAGCCCTTAACTGTGTGAACTGGGAAAATTGTGTGCTGCAGTTCTGAATCATCAAGGACAAACCCCCTGTTCTGCAATATAATCACCCAATATCTCAGCTGCCACTTGGCATTACTGAAATCCCCTCCTCAACAAGATTTTCATCCCTGTTTGTAGTTCTGTCATCTGCTGGATCTCCCAAGGGAGATGCAAAAGTTGTTTATGAGCAGAGTCCAGTGACATTTCTGTGCTGCTGAAATCTCCTGCCCCTTAAACCCCCCAGACTCAGGAGGGGTTCCCTCCCCAGGTCTCCCAGGTTCCTTTCACAGCTCTGCCAAGGATGTGGTGTGACTTAAATTAAATCAATTAACTTCTTAGTGCCTCAGCAGTGCAGGGCATACATTTCCTGGGGAGGGGGAGTTGAAGGCTCCTTCTGCAGCTTTGTAAAGTGCTTTAAAATACCGAGGCAGAGGCAGCAGAGAAATGCAAAGAGCTCTGAGGCATTTTTTGTGATCTCAGAGGCAGCAAGTCGCTCTGGAGTGTGCAAAGAGAAATTTGACATTTGGGCTGGGAGCAGAGCTGTGCTGGCAGGGTCCTTGTTCTCCAGCTCATTCTCCAAATGGATGCAGAACACAAAACCCTCGTGTGGAAAGGCCAAAGATTATCCCAGAACAACAATTATCCCAGCCTTTCCCTTTGGGAAAGCACCAATGTTCCCAAAATGCAGGATTCTCTGCCATGGTCTCAGTCCCTGATTCATCTCCCATTGCAGGAGTGTTTTGGGATATCTCCAAATGAAACATCACAAGATTTGACATCCCCAGGCAGGCAGCAGAGGGAGGGACAGAAGGGGCACACTGCAAACCCTGAACAGCACCAGGACTGGAATTAAAGCCCATTTCCCTGATTCCAGCAGCACTTTCAGCAGGCAGAAATCCATGCTTACACGTGGCTGTCTTGAGAGCAACTGGAATTGCTGCACACACAAGAACTTGGGACTTGGAAGAGTTAATTACTCTTCTGCTTGCACAAATGAAATGCTTGGTGTTTAATTGAGTCCAATAGGTCCGTATTTCATAGTTCCTGAAATTAATTTGGATTTATATTTGACAGAGGCTTTGCCTGCTGGGTGATTTTTGGAGTGATGAGGGCAGTGCTGCTCAGGTACTTGAGATGTTGTTGAGTAAAGAGCTACAACTCTGTCACTGACTTGGGAGGCAGAACTGGCTGCTGCTGCAGGCTGGACCTGAGTGGAGTTTGAGGCCTTCAGCCACCACAGAAAAAGGGGTTTGAAATCCCCCTCACTGCTGAGGAATGAATCAAATGCCTCATGTATGTGGGCACCAGAATTATTAATTGTTAATATGAATTAAGATTAGGGTTAGTGCCTGACCACGGCACCCATCCCCATGGGACTGTTCTTGTCCCTGGAAAACTGAGCTGACACTTTTCCTGAGGGAGTTCCATCAGCAGGGCATGGCCAGAGCTATCCCCAGCTCCTGCCAGGAGTGGATGAAGGAATGGGACAGCTCAGGAAAGATCATTTCTTGTCCCCTGGTGATCCTGGGGGAGTGTCCCACGTGTGTCTCCATTTTCCCTTTGTCTTGGTGAGCCCTTGGTGCAATGCCACAGCTCCTGATGGCACGCAGGGAATGCCAGGAGAAGACCAGAGCTCATCTTCTCACCAGCCAGGGAATGACTCATGCTCCCAGAGAGAACTGGATTTATCTGGGTGCTTATGGAATCTCACTGCACCATCAAAACAGAAATGAGAGGCCTGACCCACCTCCCCCACTGCAAGTCATCAGAAGCCCATTGAAATCAATTAAGTTAAATATATGAAATTAAGATGAGGCCTGAAGTCAGGAATCTGAGCTACTTAGACCTAAACCACTGCAAGGTTTTCACATAGAGGAGATTTTCCAACCCCTGAAAACTATAGGTTTCTTATCATTGCTGTCAAGGAACAACTCAGGCAGAATAAATCTTGACAAAGCTCTTGCTTATTATAAAGCTCTCTGCACTGCTTCTGTGGGGGGTGAAAGGCCTGAGATTGAATATCCTCAGGGCAAAAAGCAGGTCCTTTATGGAAAAACATCCATAAGAGTACGAAAAATCTATTTTAAGGGGCATAGTTTCTACACTTTACAGCACTGGAAGAAATTAATACTGAATTATTATAGATGGAATGATTTGGAAGTTTTATTTTGCCACTTGTGCTTGTTTACCTTTAAGAACCTGATTAGGACACGCCTCACACAAAGCAGGGTCAGAGATGCTCCAGCCACACACAGGGTGAAATCCAAGGCCCTCTGGAGTCAGTTGGGAACTCTGCCACTGGAAGTCAACAGTTTTAGGAAGCCAGCCGAGCAGAAAACCCCAAATCTAAATGGCTCAACGTATTCAGCTCTGTCAGTATGTTCAGCACTGGTGCTGGTTGGAAAATGCTTTATTGTGCCATGGAAATTTATAACAAGAAAAGGGGTGGGAGGGGAGAGGTTTGTTGTTGCCAGCTCAGTCCTTGATGGAAATCCTCCCTGGGGAAGGGAGAGGGCAGACCCAGGGACCTGGCAGAGTCAGCCACAGAAATTCAGTCCCACAGAGTGAGACTTCCAGAAATTTCCTCAAATAAGATTCCAGCATTCACTTTCCACAAGTTTAACTCATGGGCAGGCTGGTACATCCCAATGGCCCTGCTGAATTCAGTAATGTGGGAAGAAAGTTACTTTTCTGGTCAAATAAAAACGTGAGGTTGTGTCCTGGGTTTACGGGGCAATGGGAAGCTTGAGATGAGCTTGGGAAGGCAGAGGAAACTCCAAGAAGAGGGAGGAAAAAAGAAAAAAGAACAGTCAGGAACAGAGCCATGGTTAGACACTGAGGAAAAACGTGGAAAGATAAAACCAAGTAATGGTGGAGCAGCATGTGGAGAGCTCAGGAAATAAAGCAAGACTGTGCAAGAGACACATGATCCTAAAATGGGCATTCTGGAGGGGAGTGAAAAATGAATGTAAGGTTTTAATGCACAGCAAAAATACTTTCTGCATGCAAGCAACTGTTTTCATTAGAGAAACAGCCAGAGCCTTGGCCAGGAAGAGAAAAGGAAGGAAGAACATAAAGACAGTTGAAAACAGCAAAAAAACCAACCCCAGCACTGAGGGAGGAGGAGGAAGCTCAGGAGATGAGGTGTTTAGTGAGGATGAACACAACAAGCACACACAGGGAATACTTCAGAATCAAGTGGAAAATACTCCACATGCCTTTCTCTCAAAATCCCACATATTCCTGGAGAAAGCTGATTACCACCAAACCTGACCAGCTGCACTTTTAAAAAGCACTCTCTCCACATTGCTGAGGGTGGGACAAGCTTCCTATTTGCCTCACTTTTAGCTGGCTGGCCAAGGCAGAATGGGAAAAGCAGAGTTTCCTTTTGGCCCAGTTTTCCTTGAAGCCTGGGAGCTGAATTCCACTCCTGACTTTGAATCATTGAGACTTGCTGTTGGAGCACAGTCAAGTCACATCCCTCACCTCCCTGTGATTCAAGAAGCCTGGCTTTTAAGGGAAAAAATATGCAGCAAGAGCCCGTAAAGGCAGGCTCTGGATCCAAGAAGAGTTGCAGTGGATTAAGGGATTGAAAGTGTGGAAGTCTGTGAAGATAAAATTCACAAAAGGAGGAACTTGGTGCAGCACCTCCAGTCAGATGGAGCTTTGTCCCTTTTCCTGGGTTTTTGGAGGTATTTCCACTGCCTCATAAGAGGCTCTGGTTCCAAAGCAGGCTGTGGTCATGGTGTGTGAAGATGTGTGAATGCATCCAGCTGCCAGCCTGGAACCAGCTAATTGCCTAAATGGGGCTGGTGTCTGATGGCAAAGCGGGGAGAAGCTTCTCCCACCTTATAAATTCTTTGCATAATAGAGGAAATAAACCCCATTGTTTTTATGAACTCGTAATTAAGCGATGTAAATGGGATTCCAGCAGGTTCATTATAGCCAGGTTGGTTGGTGCAGCTGGCCTGGTCCTGACCTGCCAGGGGACTCAGAGCAGGATGTGTCACTGCCTGCCTCAGTTTCTCCACCTGCACAACAGGGACAGTGTCTTCACCCTGCTCATGACAAGGCCTGCAAGACTTCCCTAATTGTTGTTTGCAACAATTTGGGTGGATGGAAGGTGTTAGAGGGGGTCATGAATCACTGTTAGGCACACATCACTTTTTCATGGATTTTGGGGAAGATTTTGTCATGCTGGGCACAGGGTGGCACCTCTAGGGTGTCCTTCAACTCAGATCCTCACAGTGCCTATCAAGCAGCCCTCCCAACCATTCTCTCTCGAGGGACAGAGAATCCCTGTGCATTTGTCTGTGCCTTTATTTAATGAAGCAATTATGCCTGCTAACGACATTCTTCGAGAAACATCCTATCTAAAGTTTCCCACCATTCTTGCACTGGTAGCTTTCCCCCTTCCCTCCTCCTTTCCCTTATTAATTTATGAAGCAGCTAATTATGATCCCTGCAGGCTAAATAACTGTGCAGTTAGAGATGCACTAGATGAGTGGGTATGGCAAGGCAGCGCAGAGCATTTTTCTCCTCGCCTATTACATGTATTGTTTTAGGTAATTAACATCCACTTTGTAGTGGCAACACAGACGCCTTGCTGTCTGTACAGCTTCTTGGCTCAGCTCCTTGCAAATACTCCCTGGTACACTCCTTGCAAAACCATGTGAAGTGTTATATAATGCTCTAGGTTGAAAGGCAATTGTGTACATCCAGGTTATTAAACGGATCTGGATGCGTGTGCAAAGCCAACGTTTCAGGCCTTAGCCAAGGTGCCTTCAGCTTAGGATCACTTCAAATGGCTAAAAGACTTTCTCCCTTCCTCTTCTGCCTGTGTCTCCAGAAGTTTCCAGTTTATTCCTAGGAAGACCTAGGAAAATGCTGATGTTTCCTCAGCATTTTGAATATTGTCTGTGTGCTCAGCACTGGACAGTCAAAACCCCAAAGATTGTCCTCATCTGATAGACATTCCTCTCCCCTGAAAAACCAACCAACATAGAGACTGGTCTGAACCTGGAGATTTAGCTCCGTGTTCCTGTTCCTGCTGCTTCCCAACCCTGGTTCAGTGTGTTTGTGGGAAAGCTTTGGAAAAGGAGAGCAGAGGGATTAGCGGGGAGGGAATGGAAAGCTGTGCAGCCGACATGGGGCAAGGTCAAAAATGTGCTAAGCTGTGAAGGGGTTTAAATGCCAGACAAGGTCAAGGCAGACAGCCCTGGAAGCTTTAAGATGTCCAGTTTTCCTGTTGCCAAGGAACACTCAGGTACGTTGGAATAAACAGTGTTTGAGGCAGGAAAAATTTATGGACGACTACTGAATAAGATTGTTGTTATTATCGATGGGGTCTGCGTGCCTCTTGCAGGCTTTTCACAGTCCACTGTCTGAGAAAATTGGTGTTCTCCAAGCTGAGTGAATGCCCAGAAGTGCAACCAAAGGCCAGGGTGAAGGAAGGGTCTCTCGGTGCTTTGTGTTGGTACAAACCCCTGGATTTTGGTCTGCAGCTCCCCTTGGCTCAAATTCCCTTTGTGAGGGTGGCATGAGAAGAAGGGCAGAGACCAAAACTCAGGCCCAGAATTATTTTAATGAAAGCAGCAAAGCTGGTCATTTTTGCCTTCCCTCAGCCTAGCAATCAATGGTGTGTGTCAGCCTGGTTGCTCATGGAGGATCAGATAGGGCTGGCTGAGTGTGGGCTGGTGCTTTGCAAGTTTAATTGCACAACTCTGCTCCCAGCTCCGGAGCTGCTGACCTGCAGGGCCAGCCAGTCCCAGTGTGGGATGGCCATGGGGCCAGCTGGACCCACAGGGCTGGAGGGACAGATCCCAGTGAGTCAGGGCAGGACATCAGCCCCACTCCCTGGGACTTCCCTGCCTGGGACTTCCCTGGAGCTCTGATCCCTCCAGACTCACTCAACACCTTCCTCCCCACCTTGTCACCTGTGCATGAACCCTGTTTGGATTCAGGTGGAAGAAAGGCTCATCAGCATTTCGTGGGTATCATCTGCTGCTCATCTCCATGAGATAGAAATCCATCCCCTCCCAAGAGATCTGGAATTATTAATTGCTGCTGTAAATCAGCAGAGTGTGCTGTGAGCCAGCCGTGACAAATCTCTTGGGGAGCAGCTATGCAAACAAGATGGCTGATAAACACACAGGAAGGAATACATGGGAAGCTCTGTGGAATGGAAAAAGAGAAATAACTTTTTTTTTTTTTTAAGACAAATGGTATTTAATGAGCAATTTCAAAATGAGGACTTATAACCTTTCTTTATTATTTTTTTCAGTGTAAATTGCCAATGTACAGCTTGATGAGTTTTACCAAAAGCAGTGGAAAATCTGAATAATATGATAGGATGTCCCCAGGTAAAGACGGGCAAAGACTGGGAAGGGCAGAAGATTAGGAGAATTTAATATTTTCAAGACAAGCTACATCAGACTGGGCAAGGTGGGATAACAGATCTCCACACAGAGTGTCAGAAATGGGCTGTGCTGGGGTCCAAGGGAGAATGGACAAACAAAGGAAGATCTCCTTTGTTTGGGCATCCAAGTCATGAATATTGGGGAGAGAGTGGAGCTGGAGCAGTTCTTGGCCCACAGGAGGTGCTAGATGTGGCTGCAGGACATGGACACGTTCCTGCAGTGCAGTAGGAGAAATCCAGTGGAGGAACCAAAGTAGCTGCAGTCTACACCAAGGGTTGCTCAAGCCAATGCTATTATTAGGTGCTCTCGTTCACAAGCCTCAAATTCACTAACAAATTATTCTTTTAAAAAAATATATATCCTCTCCATCTGTTTTCCAGCTTTTATACCAAAATTCTAATTTAAGACATTAACTAAAATGGAAAAAAGATTTTCCTTTCATTAACTTTGAGTGTATCCAATTTACATTTCATATGTTTCCATTATTATTTTTTTTTCCTTCTTCCTGAAGGGTTTGTTTTCTGAAGCACAATGGAAACACCACACTTCTTTTTTTTTTTCTTTTTTTTTTTTTCTGAAAGCATTTCTGAGACTTTAGAGGGTGCACCTACATTTTATGTACCTGTCAATGGCTCTGGCCACCTTCCAAGTCCCCTGGGGCAGGTGAATGTCAAGGAATTGAAGCTCCCAAGCAGAGGTACCATCATGATCCAGGACTATCCAGACCTTAATTATGTTTCTTAGTGCTGACACCTGTCAGTAAACACAGAAAGGGATGCACCACTTGTGTGTTTATTTCTAGAGAGAAACATTTTGGATTTGTTCTTCTCTGAAGCAGCTGGTGGTTCAGAATGGACATTTTGCAGCTCTCGTAAACACACTTTGTCCTGCACATGAAAGTGCCTTTCTGCATGTTTGATGTTCTGAGAGCTCTTGGTTTGGCAGGAGGCAGCTCTGGCTGGTGATACCCCCGAGCCACAAACAGCTGGAGCAAATCCTGGGGAATAATCCACAAAACCTGCCACTGAGCAGTGCTGGGGATGGACAACCAGGAAAAAATTCCAATTTCACCTGGTGCGACTGTGCTGGTGTTACTGAGCCACACGATACCCAGAATAAACCACTGCCAGAGATGTCATTATGAGGAGCTGGTGGAGTTTACAGACGGCACTGAGAGCTCTGCCAGTTGCAAGTCATGCAGCCATGCCAGGGCCATGCCAAGAAAAGCATTTTGCAAAGGATCCTGCCTTCCCTCTGCTCTGCAGCTCACAGATTAGAATTAATGCTTTGTAGTGGTATGTAAAAAAGCTCAGTGTCTCTCGTCTGGGAGGCTAAAAATAGGTTGGCAGTAAGAAAAGGGACAATAATTGCCAAATTAAATCAATATAATTTTTAATCAGCACGCAGAATAAATGATACCATTTTAGACTACGCTATAAAAAATGTCCCACAAACTTTTATAAGGAAACAAACACAATTCCACTGGCTGGATTTCCCCCTGTAGGTTCAGAAATTTTATTTTATTTACTAATGTAAATACATCCTGTTTCCATACCCAGGCAGCCAGTCCAACATACATATTGATATAAGGACAGCCAACATTTCATTAATATTAAAACCTCCTCTTTGCAATGGATAATGATGATTTATGCAAAAAGCTTACTTTGTGGGAAAATGAAGTTTTGTGGGTTTGCATTTCATGCATTTGTCCTCTCCACGTTATGAATTCCTGCTGTTTGCTTGAACTCAGTCGTTACTGCAGGGACATGAGGAGATTCTCCTGAGGGCCAAACCTCCTGCTCTTGTCATCGCCCCATTAACTTCAGGTTATCCTGAAGTCAATAGGACTCCACAATTTTATACAGAGAGCTCTTCTGAAAATATAAAATGAAAATAAGATGGCAAGCCTTCTTTTTGCAGCTTCTTCAGCTGCTTCTTCCATTTCTGAGGGGTGGTTTCCCCAGCGAAGAGGCTCTTGTGCTCACAGACCTGGTACAAATGTCTGTGTATCATTTTATGAAAAGCTGCAGGAATGCCAGTTTGAGATCATTTTTTGTGAAATTAACATTTGCCTAGCACAGAAACTGCGCTGTCTGAGAGTTTGTCAAGGGTTTATTGCTGGGATCATTTACAGTAAGGGAGCAGGGCTGTGGTCATGCTGGTCACATTCAGATTGAATAATTCTTCCCTTAGAAGAAGAACTTCTTCCCTGAGAATAGTTAGAACTATTCTTCTTGAATAGTTCTAACATCCTGCCTCTCTAAGACACCCCTGAAACCCTCCTGGGTGTTTTGGAGCTTTCTTGCCTGTGTTTTCTTCCCTGTGTCATCACTAGGATGATCAAGGGGATATTTTCAAGGCACAAGAGGAGCTGCCACACAATTTATTGCACACATTTTGCTCAGCTGGGGAGGCTGAACTTCCCCCTGAGCTGTGCTGAGACCACACTGCAGTTACCCTGAGTTTACAAAAATCTGTGTGAATTTGTGTGTCCAAAGTTCCCAGAATCTCAGAATATCCTGAGCTGGAAGGGACCCACAAGGATGATCCAAGTCCAGCTCCTGGCCCTGCACAGGACACCCCAACAATCCCCCCCGTGCCTGTGGTGTGATTTCACCCCAAATCATGCACAAGGCTCAGGAACTGCACAAAACCTCAAGGAAATCTCAAATTTGCAAGAATTTTGCCAAACCCAGGCCGAGTTTCTGGGTTGCAGGACCATTTCCCAGCTGGATGAAACCCAACGGGCACTGTGGGGCCTCGTGGTGGAAAATGCAGCCGTGGTGTAGGATCAGGAGGTTATTTCCTCATCCCCACTCACACACAGACACCTCCTCGTAAACTGCAGCACAAACCCTCCTCCCAGTTTACACAAAGCTGGACAAAATAGCTTTTTATCTAAGCTCTGTGGGCCACGTATATGAAACGAAGTTGCCAAACACAAATTAATGTGTAATTATTATTCTTGCCTGAATCACTTTCTTTCATGTGTCATAACATGCAGAGTAAATAGCACCACACCTTTTTACTTTAATTGTGGTAATCTGATCTCTCAGCCACAAGAAAGCCTCCTCTAATGCCTTCTTTAGAATGGACTTTCAAGGCAAAGCAAGAGCAGTAACTGTAATAATCACCTCTTCTTTTCTTCTGCTGTCAAAATGCAGGGGGGTTGTTAAACTAATCAAGGACCAGGACCACACGGCAAAAAAATAAATGCCCTAAAAGACAAACAGAGGTAAATGTTTGACAGGTAATTTAAGGTGATGGTGGGATTATTTTTTTTTTTTTCTGATTTGCCTGGTGACTAATTATTTATGGGGTAAACATGAGGCTGTCTGGCTTTATGGTAATATCATAATGGGAACCATGTTGTATTGTTTATCTGCTGGGATTGTCTCAGAGTTTTGAGGAGCAGAACTTAATAGTGGCAGGTGTCAACTCAGTTTGATCATCAAGGATCTCTTGTGCCCGGGGGATCATTAAGATAAATAGAATTTCATTAGCTGGGTTTGGCCCATGTTTTGCATTGAGTCCTTGGAAAAGAAAGGGCACAGGGATTCACTTCAGAGCAGAAAATCTCTTTTACTATTTAGAAGAACGACTCCTTTTCTCCTTATTTTCTATCACCTTCATTCCCCGACCAGTCACAGCTTAGGAACAAAAACCTACATCCAAAACTGATCCTATGACAAAATTAAGTGGAGAACACCAAAAAGGGTTGCCCCTCCAGCTGCTTTCATACTCTAATACCCACTGAGGTGAAAGAAAGTCTTCTTAGAGACCTTGGGGACAGCTGTGTGGATTCCAAGCCTGAGCTGCTCAACCAGGTCTTGGGGAAGGTGGGCAACAACTGCAGGAGTTGGAGCAGCCTTGGGCCAGCACAATGGAGACAGCCTGGGACAGAATTCAGACTTAAGGGTGAAGAACCTTGCTGGCCTCCTCTGTCCATGAAAATCACTGCCTTTAGTCCCACTAAAATCACTGCCTTTAGTCCCACTAAAATCACTGCCTTTTGCTGTGGGGGAAAAAGGTAGGAAAGGGCAATTTGAGATTGAGTACAGCCATCCACCACTTGAATCCCAGCAAAGCAGCCCCATGCTGGTGGGAAAGGAGAAACCTTCCCCCCTGTCTGGGCTACCCACGGGCATCACACTGCTCCTCAGAGCTCTGGAAAGGGCATTCCCCATTCCCAGTGGGCATTGTCCCATAACCTGGTTATTTCCAGGGCAACTTCAAGCTTTGAGCCCCATCAGTGCTCCCCCAGTGTCTCCCAAGGGGCTGTGCTGTCCTACCCCACGAGGCAGAAATTCCAGGAGGTCACAGAGGGTTGGGATCACAGACCATTGTGAGACCCTCAGGGTTTTCTCTGCAGCAGGCAGAGCTCTGGGCGAGGCTCTCACATCATCCCTGCATCTTTTAGGTCTCCTGCTCTCCTCGTAGCTCCGTGGTGGAGCTCTGCTGCCAAAGGCCCTTGTTGGCCTCCTGTTTAGGTAAAATCTAATTACACCCCTGTGTTTTTGCTGGGTTTGGTGCTAGCTGGTTACACTGAAAGCCCTGCAAGTCATCACATGCTGATTTCAGCGAGTCTCCTGATTTCTGCTGCCGGAATCCAAGGAGCTCGTGTCAGCTCCTTATCCCTCCTGTACACACCTCTCCTGCGCGGCAGAAGGAAATGACCAGAAGGTGGTTGATCAATTTGCTAGGAAGAGTTCTGGGAAACCATTCCTTTCCCCAGCTCACCCGAGCTGTGTGCACTGATCCACCCTACAACACACTTGGGGGGAAACCTATTTAGCTGGTGAAGTGTCAGTTCATTTATCTTTATATCATTTCTGTACTAACAATATCACTGAAGTCACAAAGATCTTAGAAATATCTTATCAAAGTCTTTGATGTCAGATTTACCCAACTTATCAAGAGGCTTAACCAAACATCCTCATCGCCCAATGCCAAAACATCCTCCTCACCCAGTCTAAACACATTCTGCTTACACAAATTAAAGCCTGACAAGGCCTTCCTCCCTTATTACCCAGCTGACAAAAAACCCTCCTTCTGTGTCAGGAGCAGTGTCAGATGTAGCATCCTGTTCCTGTTTCTGCTGAAGGTGCCTCTGCTAAAGGTTTCACCTGTACATTCCCCAAAAGATCACACACAGTCAATAATCCCACATTGTCTACATGCTCTGTTCCTTCATGACAGCTAAGATGGGAAAAAAAAAAAAAAAAAAGAGGGGAACAAAAGAAATTAATCAGTTGTTCCAAATAAAGATCCTTATATTTGCAGAGAATTTGCTTAGTGGTTTGATTATCCGCAGACTTCAAGCTCGGGATGGAGGATGGCCTTTGAGTCTGTGCTGAGGGCAAAATCACTTCTGGGATGGCCAAATCAAAGTGGTTGTTCCTATTTACCTCAAAAACATTATCAGTGTCACAGGAGACAGCTGATAGAATGAAAAAGGTGATATTAGAAGTCTCCAGATGGAGCTCCTGCAGCACCAAACCCCAGCACTGGGTCTGGAGCCTCTCTCTCCTTTTGGGGTGAACCATCCACCCACAGACATGCACCCAGCATGGGCTGTTTTATAATAAGAGCCTCTTTCATCTAAACTAATCAAAGCCATCAGTTTACAGGAATCAGTGTCTGGAGAGATGCCTCCACCCTCTGCGTGAGGGCGAGATGTTGTGGATGCAAACGGGACGGAAGTGCCGTGTAAACCTTGGAGCAAACACAAAAGCTGTGAGGAAAACAAGAGGAGCTGTAAACTCCAACCACCCAGAGGGCAGGGGGAACTCTGGCAATGAAGATTTGTGCAGCTCTTTCTGCAGATTGAGAGGAGTTGAGCTACTGAGCAAAAAGGATTTGACTCCGTGGATCTGCATCAAGCTGTGAAATATTTTCAGAGTTTGTCTCGTCTCCTCAGATACTGGTGCAGGTGTGAGAGCTCAGCCCCACAACAGGCACAATGTTCTCCTGCTTTCTCAGTTTTTTAATAATTAGAACCTTCCCACCCTCCAGGAGGGACACCAGAAAGGGTGACAGTGGTGTAAGAAGCAAATAGAGCATCACTTAAAGGTAATTCCACGATTGGACAACCAACTTTTCTGACTGGAGGAGGAGAACAAAGACAAATGTGTTGTTTCAGGTCCATCTCTAGCAACAATTGTGGCAGCAAGAATAAAAACAAATATGCAGCAAAGTGAAATAAGGAATAAAAATGCATATAGAGTACTTCCATATGAAAAATGTTCCTTCTAAAGGGAGTGCACTCACACGCTTATGGCCCTCTGCATTATGGAGCTGGATTTTTTAATTTTAAATGGAATATGTATAAAATATAGGGAATATGTATAATATATAAAAATATTTACAAAACATGTAAATAATCTCCAGCCCATTCAGATGATTGAGATGCACATATTTCCCATAAATTATTCCAAGCTGGTGCAAATTTTGCCTTAAGTCATAATCTCAGCAATGAAACAATTACTTCACATGTTTATATCTGTGAGTAACTGGTTAAGTATTGAAGGATTTTGTTGGTTAAAAAAAATCTGTGAAACAATGAATTTTTAATTTTGATAAATCTTAAGTACTTCACCATTCAAATGCCCAGATTAAGTGATGTCCTTTATTATTGGGACAGGAATCCTTGGTGCCTTGTAAGCTGCAGATGCAAGACCAGGTGTTAATAAATTATACAGCAAAATAAATATATTGCACTGAAGGCTCATCTATTATGAATTAAAACAGTAGCTTTAATCCTCAAATTTTATTCCCTGCTGGGTAAATAGCTGTGGGCCAATTCCAAGGATGACAACAGAACACAATAAAGAAAAGCAAAACAAAATATTGCTTTATCTTGTTTGTATTCCCCAGTAGTCAAAAAGTTTAGAATAACAGGAACCTTTCAGTGATTTAAAATGATGTATCCTGACAGATTTTCCTCTCTGCCCTCCTCTGCTTGGCATTCCCAGACAGGCAGCCTCAGTGACTCCTGGGACTGGTGGAGAGGGACAGCCCTGGCACTTCCCTGCTCCAGGTTCCTGCTGAGGCTTCCCTAAAGACAGGACAAGCACAGACAAGGTGCAGAGGACATTTTATTAGGTACAGGGGATTTCCTTAGATCACTAATGAGGAATTAGATCTTCCTCTTTCTCAGACAAGAAATATCAAGGGAAAGAAAACTGTCCCCACCCTTCACCAAATGCCTCTCTCACTTCCTAGGAACCTGAAATGATTTTCCAGAAGTTCTCCTCACAGCTGCCAAATCTCATTTCTGTTGGGTAAGTATTTACTGCAAGCTCAAGACAGGCTCCTACCAGAGGTTTTTTCCACCCCACCCTTCCACCCTGCATGTACATAACAAGGCAGTTATTCATGGCCTGAGCACAGGATGAGATGGAAACTGCTGGAGCTGGAGATGGGATTCAGACAGGCTGGGCAATGTGGCAGCCTTGGAAGGAAGTGGGCCAAGAGCTGAGGACAGAAACATCTGGCAGAAGTTGTTCTGCTGCTTGTTGTTCTGGTGGCTTATTTTTAGCCTGGTGTGGTAGAAGAGGCATCCTGTTGTCCCAGTTCCCTCCAGGGATGGAGGGTGAGCTCTGCAGGGCACAGCTCTACCTGAGAAGCTGGACCTGAAAGCTCTGACTTGAATGTTGGCCCAAACCTTTAATGTGCCTCTCTTCTGGGTGATTAGATCCCATTTCTCTGAGTCCAAATGGATCAGGGGGAATGCTGGACAGCAGTGAAGCTCTACCAGTCCTGCCATCCAACGTGGTCTGGTTTGAGTCAGTTTGAGCACTTCTGTTTCAAACTATTTGAGAAGGCTACAGAGCAGAAAACTTCACCTTTGGATCAAGTTCCATACAGGCACATGAACCTCCAAGCTGCACACAATTTTGGAAATCAGAAAATGCCAAGATCTTCAAAAAATAACTCCTGACAAACATCAGTGTTTACAAACACACACACAGGTGAATAAACATCTCTTTGCAACACAACTGTGCCAGAGGAAGAATGCTGGAGGTGAGGGCCATCTGCTCAGAACCCTGGTCCCAGAAGGCTGAAAGCCACACATGGGATCCTTTTCCATGTTCCTTCACTCCTATAATCCTTCTCTTTGTCACCTCGTGCTTGTTTTTACTGTAAGAGCACAAGCCAGATTTTGTCTTTGATCTTGGCTGCGGCTTCAAGGTGCTGTAAATGCACAATAATTATGTCATCAGCAGCCTCTTGCCCCATGTGTGCTTGGGGATATCGTGTACCAACAGTAGCATTCCTGCCTCCACGTGAAGAGATCAGGCTGGAGATTATCTGCCTCTCATTAATGCACAGAGCTCCTGTGAGAGACCTTCAGTCCTGGTACTGCCTCTCCTGGCTTTGTCCCACCTTCCTCAGCTGGACAGGGTTCCTAGCTCAGGTGTTAAAGGAATATTGGCAGACGTTTCTTCTATTTTCTCCCAATTATCATGTGGAGCCAGAGGGCCAGACCAAGCTGAAAGGTGCTTCCTACACAAAGTCAAGTGTGAGATCCCATACAAGGCAACAGTCAGGAAGGCCTGATGCTAAAGGGTATGAAAGAGAACCCTTTAGAAACCAAAATAAGTTCTTAAATATTAGCACTGACCAGAGACTGGCAGCAGGAATCCCAGCAGGTCTGAAAATCACTTTCCCAAATGATGAAATTCCAGCTGGGATTCCCATAACAGCATTAACCTGAGCAGGTACAAGGAATGTGGCTACACCCATCTGCCCATTTTCCCTCCCTGCCTCTCACAGCCGTACCCATGATCCACTTCTTCCATTTTGTCAGCTTTATCATTCCCTTGTCTTGCTTTTCTCATCACATTCTCCTTCAACGTAGCCATGCCTGGAGCTCTGTGCTTCAGTCTAGGACAGAGAATGGTTGAGTGACCAAAAAAGTCTCTGTGGGCAACAAAATCCTTGGTCTCACATTCTTTGTTTTTGCAGGATGTATGTGTTTGATTGGTTATAGGTTATAGTTAACCCATCCCTCCTTTTTGGGACAGAGCAAGAGCTGAGTTTTTCCTATTTCCTACAAGACAGGACAGGGGGGAATGGCTTCACACTGACAGACAGCAGATTTAGATTGGATATTAGGAAGAAATTCTTCCCTGGGAGAGTGGGCAGGCCCTGGCACAGGGTGCCCAGAGAAGCTGTGGCTGCCCCTGGATCCCTGGAAGCATCCATGGCCAGGCTGGACCTGGGACTGGGGAAGGTGTCCCTGTCCATGGTGGGATGGTGGGGATGATCTTTAAGGTCCCTTCCAACCCTGCCTGACTCCATGATTATATTTCCCCCAAGTTACATTCCACTCTTGTTCTGCCTTTAGCACCATTGCCTCAGTCAATGGAACCCTTGACAGCAGATGTCCACCACGGCCACCACCGAAGAAATGTCTCTTAAATACATAAATATTTAGGTGTGTATTTAGGTGTTAGGACAAACACAGGCACCAGGGAGTCTTCCTGATCCCCACCCTCCATCTCTGCTGGTAGGAAGACTCAGTCCCCAATGCTGAGATGATGTGGGACAAGCCAGGAAACCCCACAAACCCAACTCCTTTTCATAACATGCAATAAAATCATCACTCTCTTAAATTAGAGTGATCTGTTTGTTAATCAGTGGACTAAAACAGACTCAGTGTCACCGTGAGCTTTGAATGTCACCAAGCACATCAGCAGCACTGTAAAAAATCCACAGAAATGAAGATCCTTCCCCAGCACTGACAGTGCTGTGCTAAAGCAGTGTTTAGCCATGTACCTGTGCCTGTAGGTAAAGGGTCAGGCTGATTCTTGCTGGGCAGCATGAATCCCATCAGGAGTGGATTTGGGATTATTCAGTACTGGGGGTGCCCCCTGTCAGTGAAGCAGACACACAACCTACAGGCAACACTCCATTCAGAGCCCAGCTCATTTGTCATCAACATTTCATCAGGATCCCACACTTTAAACTCAGCCCTGCTTTGGCATCGATGGGGATTCTCAAGTCCTATTGTGGTCCATGAGAAAAATAGCAGTTCAAACATTTTTTCACTTTGTTTCCACTCGCTGGTCTCACTGCTGAGCCAGAGACATCCACTTTTAAAGAGGAGCAGCGCATTTCATTGACTCTTGCCCATTTTTATGCCACCCCTGGGTATCTGCTCTTAGGAACAGGCCACTGAGCCAGGCAGACCCAGAGACCTGACCTTTTTTTATTCATTCACCTCCTCGCTGACCCAGTTTGGGATAAGTGCATCTCATAGTTAGGAAACCGACAGCAGTAGCTGTAGAGGTTCCAAGAAGTCTAAGAAAAGATAGGTGTGTTAATTTATTTTTGATACTTTTGGGTGGAGCCCTCCCACTCATGGCAGGCTGCCACTGCATCACAAGCACATTATCCTCTTGCTTCAGAGCCTCCTTCCCTCTCCCCCAGGTTTGGCTCGATGTGATTCCCACTGCAGATGTCTTTGAAAATGTTCAAGCTGTCGTTGGTAGATGGAAAAGTAGATGCACAGCGTGTGACCCCTTTGTGAAGGAACTGTCTCTCTGCTCTAACATACGCTCAGATCTTGTTATTATTCTCTGTGGTGGTGCGATTTTGTTTCTTTTTTTGGAAATCATCCCTACAGACTCGTTGTGATTAAATGTCTGATGTTTAAAGCTTCCATGAGCCTTTTAAGTCCTGTTTTGCAGTTTGGGCTTTAGGCCTGGGAGGTCTACAGTTCAAATCTCAGCACATTCCTCACTGCTGTTTTTAATTATGATTTGATATGGACATTATTGCTGCAGGGATCTCTCTCACACTTCAGAACACACAGTTTACCAAAAGTCAGGAGACGCCAATCAAATTGGATCCCAGTTCAAAAGAACAAGGCCTGTAGCGGCCTCATTTTGTGCCCAGAGAAGTATTTGGTTGATGTTTAGAAGTGACATACCTAGGGGAGGGAGGAAACATGAAAAGACCAAGGGGCAACCCAAAACCAAAAGTCTCCTATGGGGTGAGGTATGCCCGGTCCTGGATCACCTGGGGAAGCAGCTTTGTACACTCAATATCTGCCCCTCCTTGACTCTCTTTGCCACATAACTGTAACATAATAGTGCACCTTCCTTTCTGCAAGGCCTGCAGAGTGCACCTGGGGAAATGAGGGAAGGGAAACCAGGCTGACTTGTTGTGAAATGAATCAGTTCTGCGATGAGAATTCATTCTGCCTTTATATCCCCAGCTCTGAAATATATTTGGCAGAGATCGAGGTGTGCTCCATCTGAGCATTGTCTCTCCCTGCAGCTGAGAAGGGAAACAGAGGAGCAGTGACCATCCCCAGTCTCATGGCTGCTCACACCAAGCCCTTACTCTGACTGCTCATGAAACTCAGTTATTTTCCTAAATATCCACATCTCCATCCCAGCTCTCCCTGTCTTTAACTCCTGATACTGAAACAGCAAAAAAGGTGTCTGGGTTTACACCATCTTTTCTGCTTAGCTTTGGGTTTCTTGGGAGTGGGTCTGAGCCATCCCAGCTGAGAAAGAAAGTCCTTTTCAGCAGAGCATGCTGTCGGGATGCTGATGACTTTGGCTGCAAGGCAGCTTTGATCAGGGCCTCTACACTGGGTAAGTATAACCACAGACACTTTAGTAAAACTGCTTTTTATTATGTAAACTATACCCACGGCTGCCCTGAATTAAAACAATTTTCAGATGGGAGTCTTTCTATGAAGGGACCATTTCATTTCACTTTGCTTCTTTTCTAGTTTCCTGAATTAAAAAATGGGGAGCCTTGAAAATTGCTTGAAATATTGCATATTCATTTTAAGATCTGCCACTGAGTCATATTTTGCATCAATCAAGCAGCTAAACTTTTATTTGTCAAGCTTTGATTGAATTTTGTAGTTAAAAATACAAAGAAAGGGGAGAAATAAGACCAAAACTGTGTTTTATAGCAGTCTGGGTTGGAATACAGAGTAATGATAAGGAGTGGGTTTGGAAGATGAAAGAATGAGATTGGAACCTGTGTCTAACACCAAGGAAATGAAAAGAAAGTCCTCAGGACCAGCAGACAAAGAGGGCACTGAAAGGCCAGTGGAACTAAAAAAAATGTAATTTTTCTCAGTGTTAAGACTCTAGCCAGGCACTGGGACAAAGATTTTGGAATCATTATACAAGTCCTGTATAAATAGTTGGATTTCCAGGTTCTGGGATTTTTCACTTGGGATTTAAACATGACATTTGCATTCAGTTATCTCCCCTCTCTACTCACTTTATGGCTGTGTCAGGTATCAGAAAAATCAGACACTGCCAGGGACATCACAACATCAATCTGGGCTCTTTCTTTAGGAGGAGCATTTCAAAATCTTGTTTGGATCTTCCAGGCCCACACTGCAAGAGGAGATGGTTTTCATACCTTGGTCCCCAAGCTGAGCCTTCTCCCTGAGAATGGTGGGGGGTTGTGGCACTGAAATTATGACAAATGTCCTGTTTTCCCCTTGAGGATGGAAAGGTAAGGCTTGGGATCCCAGCTTCTTGAAGTTCCTGCAATGCCTATGTGATGAAATCCTTTATCATATTGCTGGTTGAAGAAGGCATGGAGACATGTTTTAAGTGCATATCTATTTTATGGCACACCCCTCCACTGCTGTGTGATACACAACTTGGTTGTAATCTAGAAACAAAGGAACTGAAAGTGCTCAGGATTGTAATCCGCATAAATGTGGTGATTTTGTTTTCCAGGGAGTCCTCTGGGAATGTACAAAAAGACAAAGAGTTTGCAAATGCTGATAACGGTGACAGATCTGGGAGTAAAACCTTCATGTGGCTGAGGCAAACTCAGACACCTCAGACACAAACAGGTTTTCTTACCTGCATTCTTCAGGAATTTTAGCAGTGACAGGCCATCATCTTAAAGAGTCTTCACATGTGAACTGTAACACAGGCAGAGCCTTAGTTTAAAGTTTCGAATTCAGAACTGTAGCTCAAGAACCTGGAAAAGGCTCATTCCAAAGTCACAAAGGCTCATTAGAGTCAGTGTCCTGCTCTGTCTGCAGCTGAAGCACTGACAGGTGTGCACACCTTGTCCCAGGGAGCCTCTGGATGAGCTCATCTGCCATACACACAGATTTTGCTTTTTCTCTCAGGATTCCACTCCTTCCTCTCCCAGACTCTCCGTTGCAAATGTGCCAGCCTTGTCGGGAAGGAATTTTACTACTCCTTCCCACCACCAAAACAGCAGGACTGGAACAAAAGAGAGAGTTTTCTGACTTCAGTTAATTCCTTCTTCTCCTCTGGTTTCCCATCCTCACACACTGAGTTATTATTAAGATTAAAACCCTTGCACACTATCAAGGTATCTGCATTCAGAATCAAAAGAATACTGTCATACATTGCCAGTTTGCCAGCACCATGTGCCAGACTTTCCAGGCTTCCAGCCTCAGATATCATCATATCAGTAAAGAGGAAATATCAGACGTTGGAGAAGTGTTGTACTCCCAGGAATTCACGCAGCCTTGTTTCCCAGCCAGCTTTCTGTTTCTATAAACACTGAAGGGGTTGCACCCAGCTCCTGAAGCCAGTAACAGGCTGGGCATGTGATGACTTCCCAAAGCCACATGGTTGCAGTTATATTTCCATACAGACTCTTGAATATTTCCAACAGTTCCAGCCTAAGCATGAGGGTTTGTGGTATCACTAAACCAGACTGTGCTTCTTGCTGTTCTTTCTGTAACTAAAGCTTCTTAGGGATTTTTAGGGTCATTTGTTTGTTTTTAAGGAAAATGTAATTTGCAGGTTAAGAAAGAGTGCAGGGGGGTCAGGTCTCCTGGGTGCATCCTTCTGAGTTCAGTTACCAGCTCCTCCTGAGCATCAGTGTGATAGGAATTGCACTGAATGACTGGATAGAGAGCCCTTTGAGACCTTGGATGAAGCAGCTTATTGAGATGCAAAATATTCTTTTGAAGAAGAGTATTTCCTCATACTTCTGGGCATGAGTAAGAAAAACATGAGAGTAGATGATGTAACTCCGGGCCTGCACTGCTGGCTCTGAACACTCCGGTTGTAGCTGAGTTAGTAAAACTTTATGCTCCTATTCTGGCCGTGCTCAAGGGACAGAGCAGCCCAAAAATGCTGTGTGCAGCCATTCCTTGTGTGCTGCAGCTTTCTGCCCCATCCAGAGCTCAGGGATGGCCTTCAAATTGGCATTTCTACCAGTCAGCCTTTGCTCCTTATTAATTAGCTTGTAAATCCCTCCCAAATCCCTCAGGGCAGAGTGTCTGTGGCAGTACAACACCTTTGCACAAGACGAGTAAATCTTTTCCGAGCCAGTTGATCCCGGGATGGAGGAATGGGAGCCTGGAGGAGGCTGGATTCGGGTACTCCCAGTGCCCTGGCAGAGGGAGGGCTGGCAAGGCACAACGAGGTGTCAACGCTGCCATTACCAGCAACATGGAGCAGATCATCTGTGCTGGATATCAACCTGCTGAATTTCCTATTTTATTTGCCCAGAATCCATCTAAATATTGCCCTCTGCTCCCCCTGACACCGTCCTGGCAGCAGCCCCACAGCCTGACCCTTGTCCAGGCCCCGTTCAGCCCATGCAGGCCCAGCTTTCACCATCTCCCAGTGGTTTTTTCCAGTCATAAAAGCTGTTACATGTTCCTAGAAAACTGAAGAAGTGTGATCCTTTCCTGCAGATGTCTGAAAAATCCAATTTACAAGTCTGCTGTGGCTTCTATCCAGTGTCCCAACGCTAACATGGCTCTGGTGCACGAATTAATGCTGCTGAGGAAAAAAAAATGTATTTCTGAGGGATAAACTATTAGAGGCCCGGGGAAATATTCATTTTGGGGTGAAAGAAACCCAAACAACTAAAGCATGAAATAATGCAAAAGACCACAGCTGATTTTTATAACTTCATTTATGTGTTCTGTGTGTATCCTAAAGAAAAAGTTTCCTGGAATTGTGGGCTATATCCACTATTTCTTTGACTCAGAGCTGTCATGCTGGCCTGCCCACAGTAGGCATGTGTTTTCCATACATGAGCTCTTTTTATGATTAAATGCATGGAGCATGTGTAAGAGTGTGGCAATCTACAGCAGCTGAAATTCCAATTATTGAGTGGCTGCTAGATGGGAATTCACTTTCACCCAATGTGTTTGAGGTGAGGACAGGAGGAAAAGGAGCCATCCAGAGACAGGAGGGATGGGAACCCAGGGGCACCGTGGGGCTCCCTGTCTTGGCAGCATTTCCCAATTTTGCTGCTTCTGGATTGGGGAGAGAGGCCCAGACTGATGTCTCACAGCTCTGTTCTGGGGAAGGGGAGTAAGGAAAGATCCCTGCCCAAGTCCAGCCATGTGTTTCAGCTCCTGGCAGAAGAAAAGGAGAGTGATGATGCATTTTTCTGCTGCTGTGCAGCTCCAGCCCTACTTTGGAGGGGCAGCCCAGCACCTGCAGGGAGCAGCAGGGCTGGGACTGCTCAGAATCTGCTGCCCCAGCAAACCCCAGCTCCACCTGCACCAAACCCAGCTCGAGTGTGCCTGGAATGTTTAATAAAACACCAGTGCTAAATTCTGGCATTGCACTGTGTCATCCATAGAGCTCCTACCATGGGGAGGTCATAGAATAATCAAGGAGAACATTATGTTCATCTCCCCTGTGGCCTCAGAAGAGGAAGAAGATGGCAGGCAAGCAGAGGGTTATTCTTTCATTTTATTCTGCTTTCAAGCTATGAGTGAAGGGGCTCGTAGGTGCTGCAGAGGAGAAAATGTAAAAATTCAGGCTGGGAAGACAGACAGGACCTGGCTGAGGGCGTGGGTGTGTTTGGGTCAGAGCAGGAGTGGTGTGGCAATGCTCTGAGGAGGAGCACAGCAAAACTATGTGGAACCAGACAGCAGCTAAAGAGGAAGAAAATGCAACAGGAACTGGAAGAATTGTTATTCTTAAAATTCTTTCTCCCCAGGTCATTTTTTCCACATTCACTTTGGTTAAAGCATTATAATAGCATTCGTGCTTAGGAAAATGTGTATATTTGTAATTAAATGCAATGTAGCCAGTCTGTATTGCACTGTGTCTAAAAATTCTTCGGTGACAGGAAATCTCCAATTCAGCTCAATGAAAATGTTGCCTGAGAAAGAAGTAATTAAAGCTTGGGTAAGGTTCTCATACACTGTTTCTAGAGACAGCTCCTTTTAACCCAACCTGCTTTTTTTTTTTTTT
>VXAX01006966.1:381567-442901 GCA_013399835.1 Leptocoma aspasia
TATTTGTCACACGAGCTGCTTTGCACCTTTACCACAAAGCAGGGATTAACCTGCAGTGAAAGACATGCAGGATTTTCCTGAGTTCCCCACCACAGAAAAATAAAAAGCCAGAGCAACCCACCAGTGCCATGGTTTACCTTTGTGTGATTTTATAAATAGGGGTGAGAGGGAAAGAATTACACTTTGCCCCCAGGTTCAGACTGCTTGGTAAGAATCTCAGACACTTTAAGTAGGCGCCACAAATTGTGTAAGCCCTGACCTGCTGGCTCGCTGCCTAGTTCACATGACAGAGATATCTGATGGTTTTGGCAAGGCAGATTGAGGTGGAAAGGTGCCTAGAAACCAACAGAAACAGGGCAGCCATCCTAAGGGGGTTGGAAAGGAAACAGATCTCTAAGGTGCAGTTTGCATCTGGGGAGAAAGAAAGGAGTGGGATTTTTATTATAATAAATCTGCTCGGTTCCTTTCCTTTCCTACCATACAGATAGGAAGCAGGAGGAGTACGTTTATCTTTTGGAGGCAAAGGAGTCACTTCAATCCTCAGGAAAGTTTTTTAATGAGTGTAACAACACTGAGCATGTGCTTGGCCCAAAGCAAGGCCTCTCCACTTTTACTGCAGCTCCTTTCCTTGTGCAGGATTTGGGAGTGTGAAAACAGAATAACACACAGACAATTATTGCTACTCTGCCTTTTCAATCAGGGCATTTTCCCCTTTCCTCAGGCTGTTACAGCAGTAAGGTGGAAGCAGGCAGCTGCCAGATGTGATACTGCCTCAGGGCACAATGTGATATGAAGTCGGGAAAATAAGATGTTGGATGCAGGAAGCATCACTCATAAAATTGCTACTCCCAAGAATTCCCCCCCACCTTTTGTTGAAGTGCCTCTCTGCCCTGACAGTCCAATATTTTCAAAAGTGAGCCTCAAAAAAGATTTGCTTATCTACATTCAAGCACTGCTAAGAAGAAAGTAGGATCCATGAAGTGCTTTTTATCTTCTGCCACTACAATTCCACCACTCACACCCGAGGACAGTGCAGCAAAGAATAGATCAGTGAAGAACGAAATCACTGAAATCCAGAAAAACTGAAGGGTGAAAAGAAGGAAAAAAGCCATAAAACCTTCCTCAAACTCTTTCTTTCAGCTATCACATATTCTCAACCTCTCTCCACAGATACTTTACTTCCTCACTATGTTCCCTACCAGGCAATTGATTGGGGCTTTAACTGCCATTAGCAAATGAAAGACAGCGAGGTAATGAGGAATCGGGATGTCAGAGAGGGAGAATTATTTGCTGAGTGATTTATTGATGATTAATTTTGTTCTAATGTTCTTGCACACACTGAGCTCGCATTACTCACAACCAGTTCATAACCAGGCAGCTCAAAGAGCAGCTTTGTTCTAATTGTATTCATAGAAACACATTCTACAACTTGCTTGTCTGACTCCTCTACCACAATGGTGTCATTTTTAAAGCCTGTTCCCTACTGCCATATTTATTTGATTTACGGGTAAAATTTGTAAAATAGTCCCATCAGAAAATGAGTCCTTAAAGCATCTTAGAGAATCTATAACAAAAAATATTCACCAAAGAGCTCTCCTGTGCTATTAGTATTTGTACTGCTGTGGTGCCTGAGGCCCCAGCTGAGATCAAGGCCCCGGTGGTGGCCAGTGTACAACAAGATAATGAGAGACAGGTTTCCCTCACTGCCCTGCCACGACCAAAAAAAAAAGGGGAAATAGACTGAGAAAAGGTGGCTGAAGAAATAGATCTCTGGAAAGAGCCCCCTCCTCCTGTTTCTATGCCAGATCATCACTAAGATCATTAAATATGCACCCAAAATATCGTTGTCAGGTATTGCTCAGGCTGCAGCTTCGGCTGGGGATGCTGGCACAGGTGCAGAGCTCCTAAGTCACATCTGGCCTGTCCAAAACTTGACTTTGGGAGCAAAAACAGCTTTGCCCTCTCTCAGCTGCAGGTTACTGAAGAAAGAAGAAGATCCCAAAGCAAGTTTGGCACTGTAAAGCAGAATATTTGATCTGATGTTGCAATAGGAGGCAGGAGCAGAAAGGCCTCTCTGGATGGAGCAGGAGCTCCCAGAGCTTGTGTTATTAACAAGACATCATTACTGACTTCTTCCACTTCTCAGGTTTGATTTAGAAAATCATTTGTGGACAATGATAATTCATTGACTTAAGTTCTTACACAGAAATCCACAAATTGTGCAATTGATTCTGCCAGGCCGAGACCACGGGGCTGGCTCAGGGTTTATCTCGAAGGATTACAATGTGTAATTGGCAAAATGTCAATTCCTTATTATTGCTTTTCACAAGCCAAAAAAGCTGTGTTAAATTGGGGTTAAGGCTGACCTTACAGAACAGCAATTTAGGGTAATAACAGTCACCTTAAAAACACCGTATCACTAAAGCAAATCTGTTAAAATCCAAGAGGTCAAAATTAAGGTTAAAATTACAGAAAAAGAAAACATCTATTAATGGTATGGAAATTCCATGCAAACATTCCTGGCTCTGCCAGCTTCAGAAGAAACTCTCATGTGAAGTAGCTGTTTTTTTAAGTCATCATCAAAAGTCATTATGATTTTCCCTCAAGAGAATGTTTGCTGTCACTAAAAAAGCTCTCATTCTACTGGGACAATCAGAGAAAAGAGTAAGTTTTGATACAAGAAAAGACTCAAAGAACTTTCCATGTTTAATCAGAGTAAATCAATCAAGATTTATTTAGGCAGAGGATATGATTGTTCCTTATAAATATCACAGTTTAGAGACAGGGAAGGGCATTAAACACAATGGTAACACAAGAAAGAATGGAAATAAATTATCCAGGGGTGAACTTAGCTTGAGTGAGGGGGATCCTTGCTGGTAGGGCACTGACATCCTGAAATAAACTTATAGTCTGAAATATTTGGGAAGGGAAAATAAGCAATATCTGAATTATTTGGAAGGGGAAAGCTACAAGTCTAACTATTAAGGTATAGGTTGATAAATTCATTCAATTTAATTATATTAAGGGGTTTCCTGTGACAGTCCTGACCTGAGGTAAAAGACCTCTGAGATCTTTCTCCTTGTCCATGATACAACTGATGCCAACAGCTGCTTCACAGGAGAGGGAAGCAAGAATTCATCCCTGTTAAGAGCTGCCAAGGCTTCATAGCTATTTGAATTAGATTTTTTTTAAAAAACCATGGGCATTCAACTGTGTACAAATTAATACTTCATCATGACTGAGATCAATAGGAAATGGCAGCCAGTCTGAGAAGTGGAATTCGTGGGGCATTCCTGAGGGAATTCTCTGTATTTGCTGTTTTGGCAGCTTCTACCAACTTTCAGTTACTAAGAAAAACATGGGAAAAAATGACCATTAGGGCCATAAAATGAATTCAAATATAGCCCTTGTGTGAGATTTCTGTGAATTTTAATTTAATGGGGAATGTCTGTAATGTTCTAGTAAATGTTTCTGGACAAGGGAAGTCAGATGTGGAAGGCAAGATTTATTGAAGAATCTATTCCTTCTTTATTTTAAGTTCCACAAGATTTAACTGCTTCCCTTGTAAGTTTTTGGAAAGTTAATTCTGCCATCAAAAAGTAAATGCTGCATTTACAGGGAGAAAGATTTAACAAGCACAAGAAAAAGAATGAACCTGTGCTCATATGAAGCATCCAAGTTCAATCATTTCATAGTGAAAAGCATTTTCATGGCAGGGGTTTTTAAGTGCTCCTGGTATTTATGAAAGGAGAGAGACCCTGAACTTCCCACATGACTTTTTAAGTTTCAACACAGAGCAAAAATAATAATTTGCCTTCAGACTTGCTGTTTTCGAGAAGAATTCCTTTCCCTGTTTTCACAGCAAGTCTTGTAAAGGAAAGTCAGATGGAAGAAACCTCACAAAAATGTAGTGAAGGGAAAAGAGAACAACGAGTGAGTGTTGGCTCTCCTGAGCCATGCAGGATTCAGGGAGGTTCCCAGTTCCTTCTGGAATCCCTCTGAGCATCACAGCCCTTCTGCTCAGCCAGGAGAAACCAACTCACCCCCTTTTAGCATCAAGGCAGACACCGGTGAGGTTTTTTCTCTGCAAACTTTGCTACAAATAATTACTTTTTTTCCCTCTTGAAGGCTTAGGAAACATCCTGAAGAATCTCTGTGACGGGAGCAAATTTACTAGGAGAAGCTGAGATATTTACACTTCCTTTAACTCCCTGATTTTTGCGGCACAAAAGTCTCTGAGTCTCTGCCTTTGTGCTGTTCCACACTTGATGAAACAGAGGCAATCACTGAGTGCTGTGGGATATTCCCATCTTGGGGGCAATGGATTGTCCCACATTTGGCAAGGGAGGGCTGACTCCTATCTTCAAATTCTCCTTTTTAGAACCCAAACCATTCCATGACTCCATGATTTTAAAAATTTATTCCTTCCTCAGAACAGCTCAGGTGAGATTTCATTTAACTTCCCTGGATGGGATTGATTTTCCCAAAATGCAGCAACATTATTTCCACCCCTGCCATTTTCTGTTCAGTCAGGCTCTTATCAGAATTGTGGAATAGAATAAATCCACATCAGTTTCTCCTATTCCTTTCTTGAATTAAAAAATGAATTAAAAAAAAAAAACAAACCAACTGTTTTGTTACAAAGTGCATTTCAAAGGCCTTGGCTCGTTACTCTACAATTAGTGATTTTGTGCTACCACCCCAGGCCCAGAGCCAATTCATAAAAATCAAGGAGAGAGGATTAAATGTTCACGCTTTCTGTGATATCATCACAGGTAAACAAAGAGGCAAAGCAAAGGCACCAACATGAAGCTGCCAGGACTAATTATTGGGTGGGATGTGAGGCACAGAGTGAACAAAGAATGAGAAAAAGCATCCAGTGTTCCATGGCTGCACTCCATAGGTGTCCACAGGACACTTCTCCCTAAATTCTGGCATGTTCAGCTTCCAGGGGTTACTCAGTTGTAAGGCTCTGTCAGCCTTTAATCTTGGATATTGAATGTTCTTTATCCTAAAAGAAACCTAAACCCTCATGATGCTGGAATATTTGTTAACCAAAAAGTCCTCTAAGCATGAAGAAAAAAAATTCATTTCCTAAGAATGGGGACTTAAGTTCTAATAAATGTGAAAGCTCACACAGACATTTTATTATTAACAGGGATTTTTTTTCCTGGTTATCCCCTTTCTCAATACTTGTTGGGAGTCAGTACCTTTCAGCCTTCCACCTTTCTGTAAAATATGTCTGAAATTAACTCATGTGTTCAACAATTAATAGAAATGCAGAGATAAACATGCATAGGAAGAGAAACTATGAACATCTTTCCCTAGAAAGCAATATCTACAAATAGCATTAAATGAGATGTGGGGTTTGGTGTGGAAACCACTGCAATAATTTGTGAAATAGGAATTTTTTTTTTTTTAAAGCAAATGTTTGTGCAAAAGGGTTGAAATTAGAAGTGTGATACTGTTAGATGGGATAAATCACAGTTTACACATTGCAAAAGGGATCCTGTGTCAGGAGTTCTCAAACATTTCCACTTGAGGAAATAGATTTTCTCATAGATAATCCTTCCTTGCTTTTGATTATAAAATATCTCATGTGTATCTAGAGTAATTTGCTTGCATGGGATCCAAGTGCGAGCAGGAAACAATTCAGACTATTTTACATTGTCTATTAATTAAAGCAGAAAGGAATTAGGAGGGGTCACAAAAATGTCATCCCTTTGAACCAACCTCAAGATGCAGAGGAACAGCCCATAAAGGGCAGTAAAAGCTGTGAGACACAGAATAAAACACCTGAGGTCAATGACTGTGAGGTGCAAATGAGGCCCAGGACACACCTTGTGCTGAGTGAACGGGCTGTTTATTAATAAACAGAGATTGCTATGTGGAAAACAATATTTTTCCATCCTCATCCTGAATCAAGTAAGCAGCATTTAAGCCGGGGTTTAATTGGGCCTTTTGCAGGCAGCAACTCCGTTTGAGAAATTCGGATTTGAAGGAACTCTTAAGAGCTGGAATTTTCCAGTGCTGCAACTTTGCTTCAGGGGGTCTTGGCTTTTATTGAATGGTCCTTGGCTAGGAGCAAAATAAAACAGGGCCTTGGCAGGGAAAGGGGATAACGTAAGAGGGAAAGACAATGGTGCAGGAGTCCATGGCAAAAAATCAAAGGCAGGAGTTGTTACACTCATCAGATTGAAAGCAGTGAGGAAAAAAGCAGTAGCAGCAGGACATAGCTGTGAAAACAGAGCCATTGTTTTTGTGCCCTGTTAGACTCAGCACCTCTCACTGGCACTTTCATATCAAAGTTCTTGTCCTGACAACTCATTTACCTCCAGTGCCACGAGAAATGGATATTGGCACATTCCTGACATTACCTGATTCATTAACTAATAAAATATCACTAATTGCAGAGACGGAGGAGCAAACCAGGCCTGTGGAATATTTATTTTGGTGGCTGATAGCCCTGCTGAGCACCAAGAGGGGAGGCTGATCTGATGTGTTTTGCAGACAGAGCTGTTTGCCTGACGGAGCATCACATTAATGAGGCAAACTCCAACTTTTGCACAGTGGAGAGATCAAGACGTAAATATCAGGGTGTAACCCAGCAGAGGAAAATCCTCTAAAGACTCGTTGAAAGATGTGGTATCAAATGAATTGCTTACTTCTTAGAGACTGCTTTGATATTTATTGGTTCAAATTGCTCCACTGACTCACTCTTGCATAAGCTTTCATGCCCCATTTTAATCTTGACATTTCGGGAAGCCAGGCTGAGGCAGGGTAATGACTGGCTTTACAAAGGATCAAAATGAAAAAGAAGAAGCTGGCCTGTAATAATTATAGCCTGTGCAAAAAAAAAAAAAATATATACATTGAGAAAACAGAGTGAGAAACGATCATCCAGTAATGAATGGGCCAGTAATGCCAAGATGTTTAGAAAATAGAGCCCTGACTTTGGGAAATCAGGCAGTGCTGGGTTTGTATTTTAAGGTACACAAATAGTTTTAGTGTCTGTCTGGGAGTGTCATCTTCTCCACACAATCTCCTGAGTCACACGGCTGAGATCTTGGGGATTTATCTGGGAAATAAATTTTACTTGCTCCCTGAATTCGGAGGACATGGGACAACAAGGGGATAGGGAAGGCACCAAAAGAGGTGAAATCTACCTTAACCCTTCCAAAACATGTTCCAGCACTGCAACTTCTATTTCTCTTGTATTGGTACACATAAAATGAGATTTATTGTTCAATACAAGGCCTAACAGTGAGCAGGCCGTGAACTTCACCCAGTGCACTCTGTCCAGCAGCACCAGTGGAGAATGGGATAAAATATGGATAAATGTCAGACTTTGAGGGGAAAACCTGCCTTATCACATCTTGAAAGGGCCATTTTTGGGGGGTAAAACAGGGCAGAGTGATGCCAGGTCAGCTTTCATGTTTCTAGGTGATCTCTGGGATGTTGAATCTTGGTCTGTCCTTGGCAGATGGATAATGATGAGAGTTGGTGCCCACTGGAACAAAGAACATCCAGCATTTTTTAGACTCCAGGACTGAAAGCATTCCTGAAGTAAACCCTTCTAATAAGGGAAAATACCAGCGTGCTTCAAATATTAGTAAACAAATGATACAAAGCAGCCACTGAGGCCCACAAGGCCAGTGATTCACCGCCTCAGGAATTCATGCCAATTTTAATTCTCACCTGAACAATACCTGGAGCTGCTGGATGCACTGGAGCAGCCTGCAGCTCCCTCTCTGTCCCTGCTCAGTCTCATTGTCTGGACATGCATTTGGGAGCTGAAACAGTGAGAATGGAATCAGAAATAGCTGTGGTTAACCCAGCCATTCAGAGAAAGACCTGTGCTCTGCATTCAGAACAAATGTGCCCTCTTGGAGCTGTTGGTGCTCCTTATTTTCCAGTTGCTCGTGAGATCTCAGGTTCCTTTATTCACATCACAACCTCAGACCAGCAGCCCTCCAGGGCAGAGATTTCTCTGTGTTTCCTGATGTATATAAATTGTCCAATATTGTGCAAACATGATTGTTCGGAGTTCTCAGAAAAGCTTGAGGAGCCTGATGCAGTGGAAGGAAAAGAAGGAAGGCCCATGTAGAAAACTCCATGTATTTGCCTGGAGCAGATGCACAATCCGTACCAATAAACTGTATTTCAGATAGAATTTCATTGTAGATGTGTAGTTTATAAGCACAACACAATTTGGGTTTATAATTTGAAGTGGAGGTGTTTCAGAGAGTGCCATTTGAAGTTGTTTTTCCTTCTGTATTATTGTTCCATATTGTAATTCTAGGAGGTTGTGTTGAAAGCTGGGGTAAAAGGATGCTGTTATGATGGTGTGACCTGAGTTTTCCTATACATCTTGGGCTAGATAAAATTTTCACCTAGCTCATAAAATAGGTAAAATTGTGCTCTTAGCCTTGCCAGGGAAGCCTGGGAGTCAGTCTGTTGATGCCAGGTCTGTTCTGCACAAACACAAAAGTAGCTTGGAGCAGGAAAAATCCAGCATAGTCAGGTTATTTATTGTTTCTCATTATTTTGGAGTGTAAAATCTGTCAACTTATCTCAAAAAAAACTGAGGTAGAAAGACAATGACCTTTCAAGGCTTGACTTTTCAGTTTAAAGTTTGGCTAAAATGCTTTTCTTGAAATAAATTAAATAGTGGCCAACTTGCCAGATAAAGAACTCCTGTACCTGTTGTATCAGGGAAATGAATATTTCAGCCTTCATATTTGGAGTATTCATCCCTAAGAACAGAGAGGAATTTGAGTGGTTATCTGACCTTTGATATCCAGAGCAAAGCAAAATCCAGCAAGATGTGGAAATAAATGGAAATTTTAATGGTGCTTCAATGCTTTTTAATGGTGTTCCATCCCACCTTTTACCAGAAATTGAGTACCAGGTTCTCCCAACTGTTGTTTAGCTGGGAATAACTACTTTAAACTTGTGTGAACAGGATGGAAAGGCACAAAACTACTGATCCCACAGTAGACCTGGTTTTGTCTTTCTTTGGATATCCATAATTTTACATCAAGGCCAAACTTGGGTCACCGAGTTTACACCAAGGCCCTGAACTTGGGTCAGACAGGAAGAAGAAAAACTCTGGAGGTGTCAGTTCATAAAGCAAAGTGTGGAGATCTGATCACCAAACCCAGAACCATAAATGTTCCCTGGTTATTGATTCCCCCTCAACTTGGAATGAATTCTCCCTGGAAGTGCTTTGAGCGTTAAATACCGTTGATCAACATTTAATATAGATCAGCCTTGATAGAGATCTAGGCTGGGCTTAATTTCTTTTAGCCCGAATACTCCCACCTCCCTGCAAACATGTGATTAAACTGTTCTGATTTCTGTTTTAGATGAAGAACTCTGTCTCCACCGAAAACAAAAGAAGGTTCTGTCGCAAGACAAATTGAATCAAATTCTCCAGGAGTTTTCCAGTTCAATTAAGCTGTGGGATAGTCCCTATCTTAGGTGCAAATCTCTCTGTGCATTACAGGACCACAGACAGGGATGTGGCAAAAGGTAAAACTGGGAGTTATGTCTTTAAGGGCTCGTTGGAGACACTTGTAATCTCGTTTTATTGGTGGTACCCTCCCCAGCATAATGAACTTTGATGAAATAGCTGTGGCGCCTGTGAAGCTGAGCAGGCTTTGCCAGGGAAAGACCTCCCATGAACAAAATCGCCCAGGCAACAACTCCACACTGCAGCCAAGCCAGAAACTCTGGCAAAGTCACCTCTTCCCATCTCTTAACTCCTGCATTCTCCTTTTCAAGCCCTGCATATTAAAAAAAAAAAAGGAAAAGATTGCCCACTTATGTTCGTGGCTTAGGGATAGAGCTTAAAAACAAAAATAATAAATTTTGTGAGAATCCACTGCATGGTTGAAAATGGCTTCAGCAGCCAGCAAAGTTACAGGAACCATAAGGCTCTGCCACTAAGTTCACTGTCTAAGGAAATGAATCTGTGGAAGACTTTAAATAGCAATATTTTTAATTCAGCGAAGTTTCCACCCCCTGCCAGACTTGGAGAGATGGGAATAGGAATCTGTAAATTCATCATTGTTGTTTTTAAGGAGTTGGATCCGGGGAGTACAAACATTTAATAATGGATATAATTAAATTCTTTGCTAGTAAGTTTGACTCGGGAGCCAATTGGCACTGCAATGTCATTTCATTTACATAAAATATGTAGTAATTCTGATTCAGAGAAGTGTGATTTCACAGAGCTGGAACTGCAGATGAAATAAAGGTAAAAGAGATCAGGTTTAGGAACATCTCTCTGGTAACTTGTCTCAGGTTTGGAGCATAGATATTCAAACTCTGATATTTTATAGTAAAACTCCAGTCCAAATCAGCTCCAAGCACAATCATTTTCACTATAACAAATTTGGGCACTTCTCTTTCCAGGTGATTAAATGAAGATACCTTCAAGTGACCTGATTTTGACAGATGAAATTAAACCAAGCCTGAAAATCAGACTCCCCTTGTGGTGGAAAACCTGTGGGATCAACTAACAATGACACTTCTGCTGTCTTGGTGATGAACTGTCCTAAGAACTGCATTTTCAGTGAACATGAAGTGACCTTTGAAAACTTCACTGAAAGTTGATCCAGATGTTTAATCTGACCATCACCAAGCTGGTTCATCTCTACATATAAATAAATTGTCATTTTGGTAGAAAGTGAAAATGCAGCACTTCCGTCTTTGTCTTGGGTTTTTCAAGCAAACATTAAATTATTTTAATTCAGTCACACTGAGGAAAGATTTCTGGGATTGCTTTTAGTTGGGAATTTTCATTTTGAAACAGGCTTCATGCTTTAATAGGCTCCTTCTCAGCAACACTTGAGGGAGTAGCATCTACAGGGAGACAAATATAAATTGAAGTCAAATGACAGCCAGGTTTACTGGGAATGTTCAGAGCTTCAACCTCCATTAGGGCTCCTCAGGCCATGAAAAAAGAGTTGAATGGAAATCCTGGCTTAGAACACCTTTCTTCTCTGTCTTCAGACACTCATTCCTTTGCCCTGCAGCTTCCTCACTTATGTCTCCCAAGAAACTGAAAATATTTGACTGGAATAAATAAAAGGGCCATTCTTTCATGGTTTTGCCCTAATTCAAGTGAATTCCCTGGTCTGGTTCCATGGCCAAGTCCCAAAATACCTGCTCTGGCACAGTGAGGAAGGTGATACTCACAGGATGGGAAAGAGGAATGGGATGGAAGAGGAAAGATAGGAGTTAATGCCCAAACTGTTCCTGGTGCTGAACTCTGCAGGGTCCCACTGCTGTCCAACAGTTCTCCCCAACACCAGCCAGACATGGCCAGAAATACCCCAGGCTTTGGGGGTTTAGGTTTTCCTGAGGCTTTGCAATCTTGTATTCATCCACAAATGGGAGATTTAGTCCCTAAAAGGATTTGGAAGCACTTCAAGAGCTCAAATCATGCTTTCCTCACTCAACAGAAGGATCAGCTGTGTCCATGCAGCTGTTTCTACCCACCTGGACACAGGATTGTGTGGAGGGATGAGGGATCCAGGGTCTGGGCCATTCCCAAAGATCCCAAGGAGACAGATCAGGCTGGTCAGATCACCCCGGAGCTGGGAGTAGTCATTACCCTGATTGTGTGGTCACAGAGCCTGAGATTGTGCCCTTTCCACAATAAGTTCCTGATTGCTCATGAAAGCTTTGGGATGTTTGTGGCCAAGGACTGGTGACTTAGTTTCTCATTGTCTGCGTGTCAGTGGGGTCAGTTTCTTAATTGTCCCGAGGCAAATTAAATTCCAGCTCTGCCACCCAAATGAAACTGCAAACACAGGGTGAGCAGCTATTGTGTGGCTCTCACCCATCTCTGCTCAGCTGTCACTGAAGGAACAGCTCCCTGTCTGTTTTACCTGCAGAAACTAAAAGTACGTGGTGCCCTTTTAATCTGGAAACAAAGGAGAACAAAGGCAAACAAATGGAGGCCAAATTATCTCGCCTTGAGATCTGAGTTTTCTCCATATTGAACTTCTGGTACCTACTTAATGAGCCCGGGTTGTTGCTCGCTAGTGAGCGAGAACAAAGCAAAGTGACTCATGCTGCCTTGTTATTGTTACATAATCTATACAAGTCATTTATTTTTATGGTTAATTACTGGATTAGTTAAGTATATTGGAAATGTAAAGAGATGTGGCGTTAGGAGAGATTCAGTGTCTGTTAATCCGTGCAGGATGTCTGTGGGTATCCAGAGGGAAATCTGTGTAAAGAACAGCTCTTTTCAGGGCTGATCACTTGAATTTACACCTCTGTGTGCAGCTGGGCTCCCTTCAGCCTCGGCAGGCACTCAGGTTGGGCAGAGCCTTTTTGAGAGTGACAAACCCCGCTTTTTTTACCTCTGTGAATCATTCCTGCTGAGGGAACCTGGAGTCAAGACGTGGTTCATCCTCACATGAGCACAGGGGGCCCCCAAAATCACTGTCTGTGTTAATCACCACAGAGCTGGCAGAGGATGTGCTGTAAATCGTCCCAACTCAGCTGCTAGAGGTCGGTTTGTGTTCTTTTTATTAAAATGCAGCAACAAGAACTCCTCAGAAGTGGCTGGGTGCACCTCACTATGCAGCAGACACCCAAGTATGCATTTGAAGTCACAAACATCACGAAGTGACCTAAACTGGGGTTACCTGCTGAGGCATCAGTTTCATATGGAATTACTGCTCTGTTTTTATTGTAATGACCAATTAAGGATCAGCACCTCAGAAACCTCAGGTGGCTGATTTACAGGGAGCAAGCACAGCCCTTGCCAAGCTGCCCTGGTGGAAAGGCCAGCGCCGGCGTGTTGTGCCAGGGTCACCCATCACCATGGTGCTGGCAGGGCTCCGTTGTGTTTGGCTGCCCAGCACGGATCCCTCCTCGGTGCCAGGGATGAATTGTGAGCAGGGCAGTTGCTAGGAGCCTGGGGAAACACGAGTGCTCCCTGCTTTCCACACAGCTCCACTTCAAAGCCACACAGCCCGGGGAGGTGCCCGGCGCTGCTCTAACAACACGTGCTGCGTGGGGCAGGGACTCACAGTGTGTTCTGCTGGGTCTTTTTAAAACAAATTTTTGTTTAACCTCTGCTTTGACCCAGCACCTGAGTGTGTTGCCCAGATATGCTCCATTTCAGTTTATTTAACCAGAGTGTTTGCTTACTCAGTGACCACTGGAGGGGAACTACTGTTCTTATTAATTCCACAATGGGTATTTGTTGCTTCTTGTTTTCTGACATTTTCTTGATGACCATAATTGCAGAGTTCTTGTTTTCAGATAATAAATGCACGTGTCTATTTGCTCAGGCATTATGTAATTGATGCCCAGCTATTAATTAAAGATCTAGACTCAATGTCTCTGAACCTGCCTCCGGATATTTGTCCTTATTGTGTCATACCTTGGATGCACAAACAGGGAAACCACGGGCAGCTTTGCATGGGCACTGCTCCTTCCCTTTAATAAAGGAGCCTAAATTCAGGAGTTGCAAAGAAGGATTATACAGAACGAGGAATATTTTTCTGATGGGATTTTGATTCTTCCTTCTTTCCCTGGGCTCCCAGCGTTTTCCTTAAGAAGCTGACACGCAAACATAATGAGCTGTTTGCTCTGCACTGCACTCCACAGGCCCTGCACACTAAAAGGAGTTTATTTTGCCTTTATTGCTGTTGCTGTTAATAGCAGGGCAGGCTATAGCTGGCACTGGGAGCAGGATGAAGATTTCATGGGTGAAAAGAGAAATCAGAGATTGCAAATTCACTGCACGGAGAAGACGGATTGGTTGCTCTCGTTCCCCAGAGCCCATTTGGGAAAATATGTTATATGATCCTGTGAACAAATTGTTACTTTTCCAGACAAGTCTGTTTTCTGTGTAAACACTTTTACTGTAGCAATGTACAAGAACAACACTTTCAATCCAAAACTCAACAAAAATAGACACCCCCAGAACATTTGGAACTTGTTAAACTCCAGAAGCGAAAAAAAGGCAAGAGAGGCTGCAAATAAAAAAAAAAGCTTTCCACTTTTAAATGTTCTGATTTTTGTATTTTTAAGGGTCTAAAAATCCTGCCAGAGAGCTCTGAAGCTGTTCAAAGCAGCTGCATCCCCACATATAGCGAAGGTGCAGCTTGGAGAGGCAGAAATTATTTTGAGTCCACTTAGTAAGAAGTCATTACCTCTGAAGAGCAAAGTTAATGAGCTTGGGAAGGCAGGGTTCAGTTCCTACCCCTTTCACAGACTTCCTGTTCCCCTCAGGAAAATCCCTGAGCACCTTTGTGACTCAGTTTCCTCGCTGCCAAATGAGAAAATACCTTCTGAGCACGCAGGGAGGGATGGGGCTGCAGAAATGCAGGGGTTTATCACCAGCAGGTGCAACTCGTGTTCCTCCCTGCAGCCAGAGAACCTTCAGCTGAGACGGGCTCCTCTCAGAAATTCTGCTTCTCTGGAACCGAAAGGTTTGGTGGAAAAGAAGTGATTTTGTTGTGTTATGATGGAAAAATCTGCCAAAGGTTTTGCTTTGAGACACTTGAAGATTGTATCAGTGCAGTTAAATGTCTCATTTATCAGCTCTACCAGTCAGGGCAGTGTTGATCTTATCAGAGCCAAGTCCTTCAGCTTTTTAATCCTTGTGCAGACCATCGGGCATTCCGTAAAGCTGCTAAAACTTAACTTTTAAAATAGTGTTTCACTTGAAAAGAAAACGTGATTTCTTCCTGTCCTCAACAAAAGGACCATCACTAAGCCCCAAAACAGACCAAAGGTTTGGTCCTCATCCCTTTGAGAGGTCACAGCCCCCCAAAGACAGAGGCATTATCTGAACACAACCTAAAATCACCAACTTTATTTTACACCTGGGAGTGCTGTCAGCAGCTCACAGTGAACATTTGTTAAAATAAGGAATTAACATTTCTGGCTTGTTCCTGAGCTGGAAACACTGGGTGGTTTCATGAGGTTTTTTCCCATTCCCTAGACAAATCAAATCTTTTGCTTCTGGAGCTCTTGGAGTCCTCATCTCTTTCAGTATTTGGGTTACTGAGTGAGGAGCTGCAGCCCAGAGCTGCTCAGGTTTGGAGGGGCTGCTGCAACCTCATATTTCCATACACAGAAGATACACACAGCTCCTGATCCAGCATCACAAAATTCTGCCTTAATTTCATCCTGCATAACAAAATGAACCCCATGAGAACACTGGCATGATCTCTTGGCTCCACGGGCTTGGCTGCCCCAGGCTCAGCTTCTGAAGGTCTCAGAACTTTTATCCCAGTTCAGATAATATTGCCAAAACTCAGGCTGTCGTCTCTATAAAATAATTGCCTGTCCAAGCCTTTACAGTCTCTACACTGGTTTAATAACGAGTAATTAGTTGAATAAGTCCAATTAATGCCTTTGTACTGATCTGAGATTGGAGTAGGATTGTAGGTCAAGTTTAATTTTAAAATCCATTAGAATTTCTATCAGTCTGCACACACCCAGGGCAATGCTATTATGGGCTTTCCCATGAATACATATGAATCATGATTTGGACTTGGAGCCCAGATCTAGCAGTGCATGTTTAAATCTCTAAAGCCTATCTAGAACTGGAGTATTCTCTGCAAATGGGGCTTTCTTTTTTTTAATTTCTCAAAAAAAACCTTCTCTAGAGCCAGTGTCACCTGTGAAGGAGGAGGTTACTGCACCGTGCTGCAAGTGGAACAGAGAAACCCTGAGTGTGAGTTTTGTATCAGATGATGCTTCACAGAGGGTCCTCAAACCCCTGAACAGCAAAACCCCCAGAGATCCACACCACGGCTGGGCTTTCCAGAAGCTGCTGAGATTAATGAATTTTAATTTCAATTTCAATTTTAATGGGGGACTCTGCTGCTGCAGGGCTTTGCCAGCCCTTGCCCCAGCCCTTGTCTCAGGCTGAGGCAGTGCAAGGAGACTCTCTCTGAGCAGTTTTCTCTCTGAAAAGCAACATTTGCCTTTAAGATTAACGGGCCAGGCCAGGAAAACTTCTCAGCCCTCTGGACAAAATGTTGCTGAGCCATTAGAGGCGCAAAAGGACGAGCAGTGTTTTGCAAGGCAGCTCATTTACTGAGTGTCATTAAAAGCTCCTGTACCTCCCTGCTGTGTTGTTCTCATTATTAAAAGATAGACAATATTACACTAATTGGAGGTGAGTGTTTCAAGTGCTGTTTTTATTCTCTGTCACTCCTCTGGGTGATCAGAGCTATCTGTTCTTGCCCCTCCTTGACAAATTTCCTCCAAAGTGGCTTTTATAGGAATGATTAAATTAATTACCATCTATCCTGGACCACTAGCAGCTGGATTCTGATATTAAAGTTAAGTTTTAAATTGTTTCTTTTTATTTCATTGACATTCTTCACTGAGCTGAAGGGAGGATCCCGATGGGATTATTGCTCACTGTATCAGATTCCCATTCTGAAGGTTTTGGGTTAATAATAAAAGTAATTATAAATCATATTTCTAGCTATGGAAATTCAAAAATAATAAAAAATTAATAATAAATAGTAATAATAATAAGTAATAATATCTGTTCTTTGAATGTAGGCTGTTCAGAGCAGCTAATGGACTCAGGCTGCCAAAAATGTCACTTTTATGACTTGGGCCCTGCCATCCTCACAGCAGTGACATCCAGAGCTTGCTGACATTTTTTGAGCACTTTTCCTGCTGATTTGAAGGTTGTTCCCTGCTAAGTTCAGAGATTGCCCCTCAATTCTTCTGCTGGACAAGGAGAAATGCAGTTTGGGTGAGGTGAACTGACAACCATCACCTCAGTGGGTTATTATTGTTTATGACGTGCAATTTAAAAGCCAAATTTTCCAACAATTTATGGATGTAATTATGCACCTAATTTGCACAGTTATTTTAGACTGATGTATAATATTGGCTAACTGCAAGTTCAGCTGGGCTAACACAGGGCTGGAACAGCCCCAAATGTTCCCTGGTGTGTTTTTCCAGGGGATGATGCCACATTTAACATAATCTCTTCTAACTACAATAAGCAGTAAGTCAACCCTGCTAATAGTTTCACACCAGCTAAAGCCACATTATTTTTCAAGGTGAGAACATCCATTATTCCCAAGAGAAGAAATCTCCTCTGACTTTGTAGTTTGGCAGTAATGGGCACTGGTCAGACAAAAAATTACCAGCGCTGAGCAACTGAGCTGCTCCTTTTGAAGTGCAGGTCACAGGAGCAGCACAGCTTGGGAATTTTCATTTGGGTTTTCCAGGTGACACAGAATGCACGTGTATAATGCACAGTATATGTATCCATTGGCTCATCAGGAAGGATTTTGGCACATTCTTTCAGAGCCCACAGCCTCTGAAGGGTGCAAAAGGCCCCTTGGAAACCCATCCTTGTCACGCACAGCACAGGGAAAAAGAAGTTTTGCAATTCCTGCTGTCACCTTGCCCAAAGCCAGGCCAGTCAGGGGGGCAAAAGTTTGCCCACAAAACTGATGTTATTGAAGGATTTTCAGGAAGCTGCTTCAGCAACTCAAGATGAAGCCTCCTGAGTGTTTGGGTTTGCCCAGTGCCACACTGGGGAGTTGAAAGCTGGAGGTTTCAGAGGGGAGGGGTCTCTGTTGCTGTAAAAGCCCCAAATCCCCTGATGGCAACAGGAAAATAGAAATAAATAGAAAAGAGCAATTCTAGCACTTTAATGACTCATCTTGGTGGTTACCAAGTACTTCCACAGCTCAGCTGGGCTGAGTACTTCATAAAATAGAGTAAGCTGAAGGGGATCCATATGAAGGTGTGGATTCCAGAGATTTATGGGGAGCCCATATGGCTGTAAATCACTGACAGGGTTCTTGTCTGACTACATCATGTAACAGAATGATCACATCCCACAGCAAGATAGGAATGACTCATTTAATTTTATGCTAAGAGAAATCCTGGATGAAATTGAAATTTTGGGAGCTCGAGCCACTCATATGCATTCACTTTGGCTTCATGGTCTTTAAAATCTCTTAAATAGCTTTGAAGTGATGTTATTTATTAAAAATAAAAAACCAAACCAAGTTAAATTCAGACAGCAGTACAAAACAGACATACAAATATCTGGCCCAAATGAACATTTCACAAATATAATTCAAATAACAAATGAACAGCGCAGTACAAAACAACATCATTATGATTATGGAGCTTAAAACTATTTTCTCCAAGCTTGCCTGCCTTCAAAGATATTTAAAACCTGCTTCTCCTCCAGCATGTATTAGTGTCAATCAAAAATAACTCTGCTCAGGTCAATGGATTTACACAATTGCAAAATTAGTATAAGTGAGAGGACAATCAGAGCTTTTGTATACTACAAAAATCTCTCTTAATAGCAACAGCAATAGAGAAGAAGGAGGTGGGAGGTGCCTTTCCAGGACAGGCTGGGTGGATAAACAAGAAAAACCTGCTGAGCTTGTGAGTGAGGATTTGGAGGAGGAGCTGCAGCATTAATTTAACCATTAATTCACTCCTTTAAAATTTCCCCTTTCTGTCTTTTCCTTCATCTGGCACATTTAGCAGCAGTTGGGCTGTAGGTTTAAAATCAGAGTGCAGAGATGTGCTCTCCATCACACAGGATCCATAAGAAATATGGAAGTTTAGAAGGACATCCTGGAATGGGAGCAGTGACTTTGGGGTTGGGAATGTGGGACAAAGGGTGTCCCTCCACCCTGGGGCCCAGCCTGGGGGTCTGCCCAGTCCTGGGCTGCCTTCTGCAGCTCCAAGCCCACCACTGGGCAGCTGGGAGGGTGGGCTGCTGGATCCAAGGGGTGGTTCCAGGGAAAGGTGCCCTCAGGAGGCACATTCCCAACAGCAGATCCATGTCACAGCATCAGCCCTTCACGTGCAGGGGCTTTTCTGCCACAGGACGTCAGGGACCAAACAAGGGGACATCAGGATTTCACAGACCTGTGGTGGCTGCCCAAACCAGCTGTGACCCTCTGGTGCCTTCCCTGACTGGGACAGGGAACAGGAGTCTCTCAGGACATGGAAAACCAGGGCCAAAAGGGAAGGAGAAGACACAGCACTGGAATCCTTTGTGCTGTGTGACTCCACAGACCTGCCAGAAGTGGATTTGTTCAATTCTTGTAGCAGATCAGATTCCCAGATCACACGAGCCACTAAAAATTGTCACTAAACATATTTTCTTGGAAGACTTGATGGACTCAAAGGCAAAAATAAGTAGAGATGTGTGGAAAAAATGCTCCCATTTCTTGCAGAGGGACTTCCCTGGCCACAGAAGGTCCATGTTTGGAGTTGAGAAATGGTTCACTTCCCTACTCCCTAGAAAAGAGATTGCCCCTTCATCAGTAGATATTTAGACCTTGCCAGCCAGAGAGGAAAATCCACTTATTCAGGACAAAATATAACTTCCTTAAAACTGCTGGGACTTTGCCAGCAGCTTAAGCCACAAATAATTTACCCAGAGAATATGAAGTCAACAAGCTCTGGAACTGTGGGAACTGCAACTGTTGAATAAATCATTTGTGAATCTCATTTAACTGAGGACAATTATAATATCCCAAAGCAACAGAGGGATCAGAATGTTCCAGGTAAACACGGATCAGGCTCTCAGCTGAGAGCAGAGCAAGGCTTCACTGAGGGCCACGTTCCTCTGTCACTTTGGGCCAGGGGAGTAGAACCAGCACTTGGGGAGTTTGTTCTCTGTTTTGTCTGCTGCAGAGTTATTTAGTGGAGCAGAGAGCAGTTCTGTAGGTTGTAAAAGCTGCTTCTGAGCTGATGGGAACAGCAAGAGTTCTCCCACAGGAGACAGGCCCTGGCCCAGAGGATGCGCCACCATGTCCTGGCAGTCCTGGCCCTGGCAGAGTCTCTTTGCCAGCCCAGGACTGTCCTGGAGCCACATTTCTCCAGAGCTTCTCCCCGTGGCTGTGCAGAGCCTCCAGGTGCTCCCTCCCAGCTGGTTCTGCTTTGATATTTGGCTTCAGGGAACGGCCAGGGCTGCAGGAGACACAGTCCCCACCAGGGCCATGGCCCTGCCCTGCTCTCAGCAGGAATCCCTCTTCCCTAAACTCCCTCGCCCCCACGCTCCTGTCCCATCCCTGGCTCACTGTCAGTGCAAACAGAGCCAGACATGTCGTGATTTTGGGTCACCACCCAGCTGAAAACCTGCCTGAGCTTTTGCCTGAGAATAGGAGCTGGTTGGGTTTTTACTTTTCCCATCCGAGGGAAAAATCAGAAAATAGAAAATATAAAGCTCTGAGGTTTCTTGACATTTTTATTCCAGTTTCACTCCCTCTGAGGCTCTCCTGGGGAGTCTTTCACAGTTCAGGGAGTATTTTACCTTCTGTCCTGCTCTTGCTGACAAACAACAAGAGGTAAATTTGGACACGTCAGCCTAGCTCTAAGAGGGTTTCTCATTTTATTTCTCAGCCTCCTGAGGCTCTAGGAGGGAATCCCACCTCCAGACAGCTCATAAAGTCATTTGTGACACAGGATGTCCCAGTTACTATATAGGAATGTTGAAAGCATTTTATTTTCTCCCCTTTGATTTTTATTGGTTGAGCTCCCAGTGCTCTGTGAGTAATTATACCATTTGCTTTATGTCTTGCTTTTCTAATGACTAATACCAAAATATATGTACAAGCAAATGGAAGCGTATTACTGAGTGATTAACAATGGACAATTAGGATTAATTAAGGCAATTATTTTAATAAATAAGAATTAGTAAAATATATCCATAAACAAAGCCGTGGCACATATTTAGCAGGGCTGATGGAGACTAAAGAAACAGAATTGTGACACCTGCGAGCAGAGGCAAGGAGGAGACAGAGATGATTAAAGAGAAATAGTTGTGTACAAAAAGAATGTAATTAGGCATAAGACAGAATGTGCATATCCAGACTGCTCTATCCCTGGCAAGGGTGTTTCATTTCATCTGTTACCACTAGAAATGGGATTTACACACAGCCATTCCTGTGTAACCATGTCCTTAAACTTCCATCTCTTTCACAAAGTGGTCACAAAGGCATAAAACTGCCCTAAGAAACAACAGGAAAATCATTCTCTCCCATCCCTGTTTGGTACCTCAGTTCTGCTCATAGCAACAATGGGATGATCTGTCCTGGAGATTCTGAGCTAGGAGTGAAATTCTAAGTGGTCTAAACAAGATATGCTCTCACAACCTGAAAGCAAAGAAAATACAATATTTCTTTTAAGACTTCTGCACCTATTGATGACATTCTTTAATATTTGATTTTTTAAACTGATTTTGGGTGAGTTGAAGTTTGTCTTTGCAGTATTTCCTAGTGCCCCAGATTCCTCAGCTTCTGTCACCTCTGGAAAGGACAAAGCCTGGCGTGGCCACACTGGAGGATGATCCTGCTCCCGTGGCACCACAAGTGAGAGTTTTCCCCGGGGCTAATCTGCCCAATTAAATGGATATGGTTTATTACTGGGCAATGTCAACCTTTGGCACAATCAGATCAACAGAAAGAAGCCAGCAGAGCTGTAAAATGAAAGCAAACCTCAAGGTTTGATGTCCTAGACCAGTGCCAGTAGCTTTTCTCCCTACAACAAAGTGTTTGAGTAGATTGGAGTGCTTAAATTACAATCAAATGTCAGTAAATGGCTGCTAGAAGGTTTAACAACCAGAGTAGTGGGAAAGGACAATGAAACCCTGAGAGTGGTGCCACAGAACAAGGAGAAGGTGTCCCCAGCCCTGTTCAGCAGTGTTTACCCTGGGGTAAAACCCAGTTGGTTTTTTTGGCTGGGACGCTTTGGGGTGTGAAGCTGTCAGTGGCACAGCCACGCTCTCCCCTCCTGCAGCAGAGCCCAGCTGCTGGCTCACCTCTGGGCTTTTTGTGGGGAAGAACTTCCAGCCCCAGCAGAGCCTCTGGGCAGATAAATCAAACTGCATTTCCCTGGGTGCTGAAGGTCAGCACAGTGACAGGAGCACACTCACAGCTGAGAAACCAAAGCCCCCAGCAGAGACTTTCTCAAGTCCATGATTATTCTGTTTGTGTGCTTTGTCTGCTCTTTTTGGCCGTGATTAATCAACAGGTTTAACACGTGGTTGAGGATTTTCCTGAGCTGGTGCCTCAATTTGTTATTATGCAGCTGAGTTTTTGGTGGTTATCAAGATTTTCTCTGGTCTGTTATCAAGAGTCATGGAGGGGAAGGAATTAAGAAAGAGACCAGAAAAGTGCATCCCATTGCCCCAGGTCCAAGCTGGAGGCCTCCAGATGTTTCACTAACTGGAAAACTGCATTATTTGAAGGGTAAATAATGTGTTGCATTAGAGATCAAAATAAAACAAGTCCATTCTCAGGGAAGAAAAAAAAATTTTTTGTTTTTTTTTTTTCTTTTTTAGCACAGAAGAACATCAAAACGCTATTTATCTCCCTCTTGGGAGAGATGGAATTGAAAACATTTTAATTCATAAATATCTGGGTTGTTTCTTTTCTGGAAGCTGCCTGAGAGTCCAGAGAGGACAGAGAGCTCCAAGTTTAAAACCACGCTGGCAAACCCAGGTAGTGCAGCTCCCTTCCAGCTCCCAGGCATGGTCATTCCCAGGGGATATCTCTTCCTGGCTGCCTCTGGAGCACAGCCCTTCCAGCCTGCTTTTGAGCATGTTCTGGCCACTTGATTGAGCCATCATTTTATCACATGGCTTTTGTAAGCTCTCTTGCCTCACTGTCATGCTGCCAATAAATCACAATTTCCCTCTGCCATGTGCAGGTTTGCAGGGGGTTTGGAGGTTTGAAGGAAAGAAGGGGAGTTCAAGGTTTGCTGTTTGGGGTCAGTGCATTGTCTTTCACTGTGGAAGCAAATACAGGCAGAGTTTTCTGTCAAGGTTTGCAGGCAGAGCAGTCCAACAGGCAATTTCCTGTCCTAAGTAGTGTTATAATTAGGATTGCCACTGGAATGAAACACTCTGTGCCCATATTATGGTGTTACACCACGTTAGCATTTAATTGTCACACCTGACAGACTTACACACCCCTACATTTGGAGAGGGGAACCTCTCATTTGCTGCTTTTCACAGCCTGGCTTTAAATCCCTTGCAGTATTCCTCCATAAATATTTCCATTCGTGTAGGTATCAGTAGAGGACCAGGGATAGTGGATAAATGATCACAAAATCTTGTGGTTATTTGTTATCTGTACAAAGGCACACACGTTTATCAGCATCTTGGCTCCAGCAAAGCAGGAATGTCAAGAGAAAATGTTTGGATTTGGCAATCAAGGGAAACCTCTCAAATCCAGCTGTGCCAGCTCAGGAGCCCTCCTGAGTTCTGTTCATAAAAGTAAATCAGCTGAAGCTGTCCACAGACACACACCAGGTTTGGGGGATCACAATTTGTATTTCCACTCTGGCAAAAAGACACTTGTGACACCAGCAGCAGCATCCATGGGCAGTTTACAATTCCAGCTTTCCATGGCTGGCCTTTTAGCCTGGCAGGGCAACCAGGAGACGCTGAAAAGAATGAAATTAAGAATAAAATTAAGAATAAACAGCGATCTGCAGGCCTGACTCGTGTGTGAGGAGCTGTTTGTGTGTGGATCATTGCAGGAGCCTCCCCAGTTCATTAGGAGCCAACGGAAGTGCTGCAGCCCCAAATTCCTGTCATTTCATCTGGAGAGGAGGCCTCTGGCGTGTAACCAGATCTCTGCCCTGCTCTAGGGCTCCCTGATCTTTGCCTTCAGACTTCTGGCCAGGATTAATTTACATAGGGCTGGAAACAAGCGTGGCACTGGCCGTCGGCTTGAGTTACACGCAAGGAACACCAATAAACTTCCTGGTGGAGCTAATAAAGGAAATTGGGGAGGAAGGAACAGTCTATCAGTTATCAATAGGAGAAAAGTTGCAGGAATCGAGCGAATTAAAGTGTGCAAAGCAAGTAGTTGAAAGTTGGGATTCAAAAGGGGACTCGGAGCTCCCTCTCATTTTGAGCAAAATTCCATTTACAGGCTGGCAGAAGAAGAGAAAAATAAGGCCAGAGAAAGGGAGAGTCATGGGAGGAGACAGCACATTTTGGAAAGAAAGGAAAAGGGGATGATTTATTCCTAGCTGGGAGAGGTGGAGATGTGCCACTTTTCATAAGATGTGAGGGGAAGAAAACAGCTTTTTGGGGGGGGATTTTCTTGAACCATTTGTTTACATCATTGTTTTAGTGCCACTCCTATTTTGCTCTGATCGCCAATAAATGAAAATTCAAAAGTAATTTTCACTGGAAAATTAATTCCAGTGAGAACAGTACCTCTATATTCAGTGCTAAATCTGACCCAGGGAAAAAACTGGGACAAAAGGGAAGAAGACAGAACCCTACTCTTGTGGGGATTTTTCCCCATTACCACTCTCCAGTTAATGGGGTATTTTTACCAATGGCTAAATCTGCTCCATTTCCAAGGATCCCATCCTGCATCTCAAACACATTCATACTTTCTGCCTTGGATCTAAGTTTTCTTGCAAATTTGGCTTGTTATCCTTTCTGCAGCCTATTTCTGCTTGTTTCCTTATATATAGTAGTAGTACTTATATATACTTATATATAGTAGTAGTACTTATATATAGTAGTAGTAGTAGTAGTAGTAGTAGTAGTAGTAGTAGTAATAATAATAATAGTAATAATAATAATAGATTGGTAAATAGCTTCTCCTTTCAGATTTCACAGCAACCCACAAAAGAGATTAAGAACAAGATCCAGGAGAGCAAAAACAAATTTTGGTCATGGATCAGGAAAAAACAGGGCCAGAAAGCCCAAAAATGGGACACACCCTAACCCAGGCCTAACTCTGAGCACTCTGCTAAGTCCCTTTTTGGCAGATGGGCTGTGCAGAGGGATTTCCTTGGCCAACGAGCTCCTTACAATTTGTGCTTTTCAGTAGTCGGAGTCAGGATTGGGAAAGCTGTTTATTATTCAACCATCTCTTCCAAAGCAAGGGAAACTCTGTTTATAAGAAGCTTCAAAAGCCTCTGTCACAGCTATCAAGGCTCTACACTCTGTGCCTTTGCCAAGTCAAATTAGGTTATTTTACTTGATATTAAGTTTGACAAGCAAAGAGCCTGTGAAAACCAGAATCCCAACTGGGCGTGCCTCCCACAACTCGCTCCATTTTTGAGGGCAAAAATTCCTACAGTAGCCCTATTCTTCACTCTCATATTTCTGTCTGTATTTATCTTGTCTGGAAATTCCCCTCATTGTGTCCTAGACATCTTCCAATATTCAGATTCTCCAAGAATGTGACCAACTTTGTTTTGGCAAACCGGTCTCACCACACAGGGATGTCTCTGTGGGCTTTGGTTTCTATTTACCTCCACAGATGATAAATTTATTATCATGCTAATTTGCAGGTCCACTGAGTGTATCAGACTTGTGGGCTCCTCCATCCTATAAAAATACCCTTCTGTTCCATCATTTCCTGGCGAGGGCTGTGCCAAGTGAATTTGTATATGAACAGCCATAGATAATGAGGCAAAAATATTAATAACACATTGCATTTTTAGAAAGCAGGACAAACTCTTTGAGGACAGAGGGAACATGGAAGATTTCACACCTTCCTGCCTATCCAGAAAGAGCTTCCATTAATCTGCTTTGATCATGTTGAAAACAGAATCAGGCCTTTGAGACCCACAATGGTCCAAAATCCATGGAACTATTTAATCAAATCATTCTTGCACTTTACTGAATAAAGCTGTACATGTTGGCCTAAATGTTTCCAAAAGTCACTGCCATGGATTTCCCCTCAACATTTTGGGAGCCCAGCCCCAGGACAGCTCCATCACTGTCTGGTTTAGCACTCTTATTTCAGTGTGGCCACCAAAACTGGAGCAGAATTTAAAGATATTCTTCAACATATTGAAATACAAATCTGCATTATCATGGAAACATGAAATAATTGAATAATAGAACAACCTGGGTTGGAAGGGACCTTAGAGATTACCTAGATCCAGTCCTCCTGCCCTGAATTATTCCATGAAGAGAGAATATTTCTCCCTTCTCTGACAATTCTTTGTGCTCCAGGAAGAGCTGCTGGCAATGGGAAAAGGAGCTCCAAAGGGGCTGGTGGAGCTGTGTGTGAGGTGTTCTGATCTTTCCATGCCCTTTTCTGCCTGCAGCCCATCAGAGCCATTCCCACAAGGCTGGGATGAAGCAGCCTGAGGGATCCTTGACTTTTCCAAGGCATCAGAGGGTCAGGGATGTGTCTTTGCACTCTGACTCAGTGCTGATGGAGGACACCCTGAAAAAGGGTGATCCCACACTGCATTCTGGGCAAATGGCACCAGGCTGGCTCTGAGTGTCTGTATCACATCACAAACCCCCAAATAAGAGCTCTTTCCTTGCCACAGAGGGGGAAATGAAGGAGAAACACTGCAGGAGAAAACCTGTGCAAAGAGGAGCTGCAGTTTTATAAGGGAGCAGTGGGTCAGGGTGTGTAAATTTAACTGTCACGCTCACGTACAATTGAAATGCACATAAAAAGTCTGGGAATGCCACTTTATTGAGTCCTCAGTAAAGGCAGTGTGCACTCCAGGAGAGGCTCTTGTCTTACATCCTGGGGATAATGTCACTGCTTTGGGATTCATAAATGGGGTCTGTACAGGAAGAGGGGATTATGCCAGCAACGCGAGAATCCACCACGAGGAATATTTACAAGCTATAAATCCAGCTGTTAATTTCAGGTTATCAAAACCAATCACTGTCTCTCAACTCTCAAACAACATCTCATCATCATCATCATCATCACCACCACCACCATCATCATCATCATCATCACATCAGGAATCAGCCACTGCAGAATGAACTGAGAGTGAAGCTGAAGTTCCTGAAGTGCATTGTGTTCCTCCTTCACTGAACATTGAATTCCAGCCTCAATTAACAAGATATTTCTTGCTTAGGCAGGAGAGGGGGCAGGAGGGGGAGAGGTCTTCGAGAAATACATGCACAGTTTTCAGGAAGCAGAAATGTGTTTGTAATTTGCAACAGGAGGGAAAATAAAAGGCTGAAAAGAAAGATTGATTCCAGTTTTCAGACTATTAAATCAATGTCAACTTATCAAGTCCTTGTATTTCCTGGAAGGAGAACAAAGGTAACATAAATGAATATGTTTCCAGATTTGTGATCTGTTTACAGTTATATTGTGCACTTATTAGCAGTATGTCTATTCAACCACAATTAGAAAGACTACCCTTTTTCCTTTGAGTTTCACATGTAAATTTGTACTCAGAGGAGTGATAAACAAAAATCAATCTCTACAGGAGCTGTTCAGACAAGCACCCTTCAGACTTTACTACCGACAGCTGTGCTGAAATACTTCCCCAGCCACAGGACAGCAGCTGCCAGCTGTTCTAACCCTCCACACAGAGCTCGTGCTCAGCCTTGCAGCCTTGTCCCACAGCCCCATCTCCCAGGCATCACCTCTGAGCCTTCTGTGTTGCTTTTATACAGAAATGTTTTATGAGGGTGCAATTCTATCATCTTCAGGTGGAGGCAGTGCCCACCCAGCCAGGTGTGAGAGCACGGCCAGAGCCCTACAAGGGACAAAACCCCATCCCATTGTCAAGGTAGTCCCATATCCCAAATCCACAGAGCAATAAAAAAGCCCTTTACAGCACAAAACATCTGCAGTTTGGGTTTCAGCATGGTCTGAGTTGTGGCAGAGGTGGAGAGTCTGATCCTTTTTGGCTTTCTTCTCCATCAGTCTTGTTTTCTAATTTTGCACTAATCAGCTTTTATTGTCTCAAGTGACAGGATCTTTATGCATCCTTGGGGATAATGATCTATGGTGCTCTCGAGCTGTCATTTTGATGAGAGATTGACTGGGTTGAATAAACAGGTCAATCCTAACATAAAGATTATCATTGAAAATCAGCTGTCAGAGGCCCTGCTTAATTTATTCTGACCTCATATCACAGAAAGCAACACGAATCCTTCTGGAAATACCAGGGTAGTTCTGGCTCAGTGCCAGCACTGACAAAGATATTTTGATCAATGGCTGGGTAGGTTCCTTTTACAATGAAATTAGGCGTGGTGTGTCTTCACCAGAGCCCAACAAATCATTGCATGCTGCTTACTCTTCTCAATCCTTCCTCTGAGGAACAGTATCCAGCAGATTGGGTTCAGAGTGCAGCAGGGCTGGGGACAGAGATTCCACCGGATTTCACACCAAAATCTTCATGGCTCTTTTTCCCACGGCTCTCTGCTCCTCGTGTTGTGCTTCCCCTGTGATGTTTGACAATAAGGTCTCATAAAACACAAGAGTGAAGTGAAATGACTGCATCTCTCAAACTCTGCATTTTGAAACCTTTCTGGGAAGTCTTTTACTTCCTAAAAAAAAATCTTTCTAAAAAAACAGTCTTTCACTTTCTAGAAACTCTTCTTCTATAGGAAAATGGATGCATTTCCCTTGGGTTTTTTGCAGAACTAATATGAATTTCCTAAGTTTCTTGGTTGTTTACTGAAAGAAGAGATTAGTGAGAGAGGTACAAATTTCCTGAAACACTCTGACCAACCTGATGTCTCCACTCCTCACAGGACACCATAAAAACCAGGCAATACATCAGTGCAACACCATTAAAAGAGAAACCTTTGCCAGGAGAACTCCACTTGGCCAGTTTTAAGGTGTTTTTTTTTCCCAGCCCTGTGTTGTGACGGGTGTCTCTTAGGTGGCAAGAACATCAGATTTAATAAGGAAGACGTGGGAATAAAATCAGAGAGCTGGCAGATGTAAAATGCTGTGTCTGGGTGCAGGCATCAGCCTCCAAATGTCTGGGAAATTTCTGTGGAATAACCTTTTTTGTGAGAGATTCCTCTGTGACTGCCTCTACTGCTGGGTTTCTCCTGCTTTCCTCTGAAGCAGCCTAAGTTGCCATGAAAATGAGGGGTTGGATTTTCCAGGTACTGGTGTTATTTCTGTGGAGTCACGGAGCACCTGCCATGTGAGACACCAGCTGTGCCTCGATGTTGGAAAAGACACACAAAAGGAAGGAGAGTTGGGAGGACAAGTTCCTCAGCCTGCTGATAAAGGGATTTCTCCCATCATGAGGTGATGATTCAGGATGCACAAGGAATGCCCTGATTGTGGAGTGGTGCCCGCCCAGGTGGCTCCCTCCACACTTCCAGCCTGGGATTGGTGCCTCTGGCTCCTCCATCCTGTGCTTCTCCAAACATGCTCTGAGCAGCTACCATAGGGGATGTCTCTGGTTTTTTACCCTTTACAGCTGGAACTGCTGGGGTTTTACACTTACAGAAGCTTCCCATGACTTGGAGGCTGAAGCAAACTTTGAGTGTGTGGAAATTAAACCAAACCAGGCACCAGGGTTATAGATCCTGGTTCTTTTTGGCTTGTGCCTGGTCCATCCCACCAAACAGGAGATGTCCCAGCTCCAGCAGCCCCTTCTCCCTGTTGTGTCCAGCAGGGATTGCATCCCTGGTGGCTGCACAGAAGAAAGCAAAGGCCAGCACTGTGCGAAGCCAGGCAGCCCCTGGGGCAGAGGGGGAAGGGAAATGAAGGAATATTTCAAATAAACAAATATACATCCCAGGAAAAGCTCTTCACAAGAATGTGTAGAGAACTGCCTGCAATCAGTTAATCAGCATAATTGTTTCTAATTAGGTTCCAGAGGCACTTCACAAACAGAGGATGGGGTCTGGGGAGTGCAGAGAGGAAAAACCTTGCAGTGGTGTATTAATGACAATCATAACTCTCTGCACAGCCAGGGAGGCTTCTGCTCTAATTAGAACCATTCTTGCTGAAATGGGAGGCGACATGATTTGTGAAAAAGACACCCTCAGCATGTAATTTTCTATGTAACAAATCTAGAAAGATGGATGCTCTTTGATCTCGATTCTCCTGTTATTGCTGTTCACACTGGGAAGGGCTCTTTAATGAAACAATCTCGAGGTAATTTGCCGCCTTTGAAGTCCTGAAATGTGCTGCCAACAAAATTTCTGGTTTAGTGGAAGCTGCTGCAGCAGTCACTCAGGGTTGCTTAATGGAGCACCAAAACTGGAACATCAAGACATCAAAGGTGAAGGTGCCATGTGATTAATAAACGGAGCTATTCATTTGTTTCTGCCTCAGAGGCAATCTGACAATTTATTGTCACCGGCTAATTTGCACTTTGTGAGTACTTGCTCTTGCTAGTCATGCTGCCTATAGAACAAGATAAGTGATGTTTACACGGAGAGGGGAGGAGAACAGACCCTTTTTAAATCTGGGGAAGAGGAGGGAAAGGAAAGGTGCTTTCCAAAATGACGGTGGAAGCAACCCAGACTGTGGAATTTTATAGAGGGGGAGTTGGACTGAGGGGGGACTTGTTCCTGCCTGATTCCCTCCCCTCCCCCTGCTGCCTTTGACCATCTCCTTGTTTACACGCAGTTGCCAGGAAGCAAATCCCAATTAAAAGTGGATTACAAGGCAATGAAACAGCATTGTTATGAGGGAAGAGTTACACCAATCCATTTCTTTTTAATTTGATGGCTAATCCAGGGGGTTCAGTGATGCTGGGATAGGGAAGGTGGGTCTTGAAAATCTCTGCTGATGTCCGTGGTGGCAACAAAGTCTGTTTTTTTGAGGAGAGATTTTTTCCCCTTGGAAGTGTCCAGGTAGGACCTACACCCCAGCAGGACTTCCTTGCCTTGAGAAAGACTGAAGAGAAATGAAACAGCCCCAAAAAAAGAGAGGAAAAGGTGTTTTCCCAGAGAAAGTAAAAGCTTCATTCAGATAATGAAGTCTGATCACCTTTGTGACCAAGTGAAAACAAAATATTTGTCTAAGAATTCCGGGAATGTAATGGGGATGTGGAGTCTGATAATGCTGCCTGCAACAAGGAGGAGTTTAGAGGAATCCAAAACATGAAGAGCAGGGAGAAAAAGAGTCAGTACCTCCCAGATTAGATCTGCAGATGAATTGTCCCTCCCTGTTCCTGAAAAATCCCCTTTCCATGGCTCTGCCCTGTCAGGGGAGGGCGGCTGGGAGCTGATCTCCCTCCCTCTAGGGCAGAGGAGCAAGGGGCATCCTCTGGAGGATGCTCAGCCTCCTTCTCTGCCCTTGGACATTGGAGCCTTCCAAAACCTCGGGCTACAGGGGGAGTCAGACACAAGGAATTTGGTCTGATGGGTGTAAATTGGTAAATAAATTCTATTAAGACATCTTCATGAAATTCATATCCAACTTCAGGTCTCCAGCCTTCTCCCAAGAATTGGGAATGGGCAGCTCCAAATCTAGTTTTGATGTTTTCAAAATTCAGACAGAAGTCTCAGGTCAGAAGAGCCCAGGTTCTGACTAAAGGGCAAGTCTGATCATGTTGGGCTTTTTCATTTGGGTTTTTTGTGGTGGGTTTTTTTTGTTGGAGTTTTTTTTTTTTTTTTAATGTTTCTTGAGGATTTGATCCTCTCCTGTGCCACAAGCCCAGATTTCCTTATCCTTTCATGGCAGCTTGTCCAGGGAGAGACCACAAGGTTTGTAGGGTGCATGGGCTGCACAGTGCAATGTTCACAGGGATATTTCCTAAGGCTGGCACCCAGGCCAGATACCCCACAGCCCTTAAACATAAACCAGAACCCTCCAAAACTTCCACCTTGGGCTGCCCCAGCACCCAGGGATGTCCTGCCACACCCAGCACAGAGCAGCCAGCCAAACTGGTTCCACTGGTGGGGTGAGGTGGTCTCGAATTCACAGCAGAAATTAAAGTGCCAAACCAGTTCAGGGGAAGATCTCCTGTGCCAGGCTGGGATGTCACAACCACCACGCTCTGTGTGGGCACAGCAAATATTTATAGGCAACCTTTTCATGAACTGGCTGTAAACTGGGTTCACAGGGAAATGTAGGCAGGGCCTTTGGGGCTATTTTTGGGCCTTGCAATGAGGCTGGAGATAGGAGCCTCTTTGGCAGCTCCTTGCCTTCCAGTGCTGGGGAGAAGGGAGAAGTTCAGAGCTATGTAAAAACTCAGGAGAAGTAATTAAAAAATCAACTGGACAGCTGCTATCAAACCTCTGAAAGGTATTGTTTTGTGAGCTGTTGAAGCTGGAGGCTGTAATTTGGCTCTTTGTGAACCCCTGACCATTGAAATCTAAATTTTGCTGTGCAAAGAATCAAAATGAACTACAAACCACTGCACAGCAGAAAAGAGTGGTTGTATTTTTCTTTTTTTTTTTTTTTAAAAAGGGAAAAGAAGTCTCATCTCTTTGCTCTATGGGGGTTAACATGTAGCATCCTGGCTCCTGTCACTAAGAAGCACGATAAGACTTCAAAGAGTACAGTGCAGAGCAGATACAGGCAGGCAACAAGAACTGGGGCTAATAAGGAGCTTGTAAAAAAAAAAAAAACAAAACCAACAAAAAACCCCACAAAACAACCCCCCAAACAGAAAAGAAACCTTAATGAGATCTTACATGATACAATCATTGTCCATCTTAAATAACCTCTTTTTATTAGCAGGTTTAAAGGACCCCAGACAGCAGCAAAATATTATCTGAGGTCCATAGCCATGGGCATGGAGCAAGGAAAGTGAATTCGAAGACCTCGCTACATCTGGAGTTTATCAGCTCTTTTCCTGGCTAGTATTACAGTAAACAATTATCTGTAGATCAGGAGACAGCAGGGACTTTAAAGACCCAAATTACAGAGAAAGGGAGAGAGAGAAGGAGAATACAAGAGATAAAAAGGAGCCTATGCATCTTATCGTGCTAATGAAATCAACCTGACAATCACGGCAGGCTGCGGGGGTATTACAGTGTCTGGCATGAAATGAGCACTTCCAGCACAGGCTCCTGTGTCAAACAGCAAATAGACACGAAAGAGAAGAAAAATGGACCGCTAGGGCAAGGCGAGTGATTTATGGGCAGCAGTCAGACGGCTGGGCAGCTTTAAACCCTCCCCGAGTGTGCTGTCAGGAGAACAACATATTCAAATGTTTCCATTAGCATTTCAAGGGGCTGGGAAGGTTCTGCAGCTCGGTGAGCCCCAAAATGCGATTAATGAGGAAATAACGAGTGCCCGCAGCCGTGGGGTGTTTCCGTGCCGTGGAACCATCACCTGTTGTTGCAAGGGCTGCAATAATCCCCGCTTGTTCCACGGGGAAATTTGGCTCATTCCCACCCTTTCCAGCCTGGAGTGCTCCTGGCTGGCTGCAAACAGAAGCTCTTCCAGCAAAGATTTGGTCCCAAAAGGCTGTTTTCCAAAATTTCTGGGAGGTAAAATCACCGTGGTCCTCGGTGGAACAGCTGCAGTTAGAAATGTTAAGGTGTGCTCTGTTTTTATAAAGGATGGATCCATTATTGCTTTGGAAATCTCCTTTTTCCTCCCTTTATCCACGGACTTTCTGTGTCTTTCAAATGGAAACAACCAAGCCAAATAATTCCACAACTAAAGATAAAAAGATAAAGGGGAAATGGCCTTTGGAGCTGGGGGTGAAATACGGGAATATTTTGCTTAGCAATCCTTCTGGGGCACTAAGGTTGTACCTGTCCAGTTCCACATTGCACAAAGAGGTTCTGAGGCTCTAAAGATACTGACAGGAGATCCTCATGTTCGTGGTCAAACCTCTTCCAGCAGAACAGGGCTCCCCACAGCTCATCCTGCTCTGAGACAGAGCTCCAACCACTAGAAACATGCACCTGCAGAAAGTCTTCCCACCACAACCCATCCTGATAGAAGCTGTTCTCTGGGACCCACCACAGGACTGAGGCACTCACTGTGGTCCTGGACACATACAGCCAAAAAAATAGAGTGAAAACTTCATGTATTTGTGATGAAAAATTCTACTTCTTTCTATTTGACAGCGAAATCAGTGTCTTGTCTGGGTGAGCAGAGTTGTGAGAAATCTCACGTGAAAAGCTGAAAATATGAAGTAAAGTCAGAAAAGCTCTAAGGTTTGTCTGAGATGGAGTCAAAAATCAACAAAATAGGAAGGGTCTGATGAGCTGGGGGAGGGGGCAGGCAGGGCACAGCTTTTTGCTACAGGCACCAAGGCACTGCAAGAACTTTCCTGAGTAATAAATTCTGTAATCCTTTAATTGGCAGCTCCAGATTTGTACCTGTGAGACCAAATGCAGTTTATAAAAAAAATCAAGTCAAAGCAGGAAAAGCAGAGGCATTAATGACTTGTTTGTGTGGAGAGGCCAGGAAGGAATCCTTCCCAGGTCCTCCTTGCCCCAGCTGGGGCTGGGGAGCCCTGCAGGAAGCAGAGCAATCCAGTGCCATTTCTGAGGCAAATTCTCATTTTGAATCTGAGTTGTTTTGTCCTCCCGTCTCTGTTTCCGGAGGAGGTGGGTCCTGATGCCCTTGGGAAGGCAGCACAGGCTGATTTCTCCCCACAATGAATCTCCACATCACACTGAGGGCAGGGCAGTGCCCAGAGGTGTCCCTTGGGGCTGGGGCAATTTTCTGAAGATGCTCAAGCCTGCTTGGCCCATCGTGCTGAGGAATCCCAGCTGGGCTGCTTTGAGCAGCTCTGCCTGTGCTTTCCCATTGATCTCCAGCCTGGAGATGGAGTTCTGGATTTGTTTGTGTCGTGGGAAGATGTCATCTTGATCTCTCTAATAGGTTTTCAAAGGGTAACATTTTGTTTGAAGGGAAAGAGGAAGAAGAAAAGCAAGTGACAACACTAAATTAGGTTTACTCGAGATGTTTCTATGTGCCCTTCAGATTGGCAGCATGACGTGCTTCAGTTCCCATTCCTTCCAATAAAATCTTTTTTTAAAGTGTGGCTATTGTTAGAACCTACTGTTTAAAAACAAATAAGAGCACATTAAGGCTTCTTAAAGAAGCCAAATTATCTAAAGGGTTAGATTATGTCATTTAGACCTCTGTCTAACCTGTGTAGGTCAAAATAATTTAAAAACACACTGGAGGAAGAATTTATCTTTTGCTGAGGGTCACAAATCTGGATGAAGAGTGATGAAATATGTAATTACTCTCTTTCCTACATGGGAAACAAAGGGAAAGCAAGGGGGACATGGCAGGGACACAGGAGAGGGGGAGGTAGGTGGAATGGGGAATCCTGGAACACATTTGCTTTGGAGCAGGTTTGTTTTGCCAGGGCTGGTCCCAGCTGCTTGGTCAAACATGCTGGACCAGCTCCTTCCTCTCTGTGAATCAAGAAGAGTCTAAACTCATCCATTCCATTGGGACTGTGTCTATTTATAGCCAAGGAGGGCTTTATCCAAGACAGGTGTGCCATGAAGTTCATTTTCCAGACTTGTTTTTTAAGTGCTGAATTTGATGGAAGTCATAAATGCTGATAAATGGTGGTAAACAAGGCTTGTTTTGCCCTCCACGGCAGCTACAAATCATTCTGTGCATTAAACAGCACTTGGTGGAGTTGTTTTCTCAGCCAGTCAGGTCTCTGGAAACAAAACTCCTGTTGCAAATATTTTCTTTTTCCCCCTCTCCTCATGATAAGGTTTCCATCTCTCTCTCTTTTTTTGCCTTTCAGTGCAGTTTTTTGATTTCCCAGGCAGATACATTACCTGGTGAATGCCACATCTTCCTTCTGACATGATGCCTCTCCAAGGAGATGCATCACCCTGGGGTGGGCAGGGGTGTGGTGAAGGGATTGTGCTTCCTCAGTGATGAGACTTAAATAAAACAGCCTAGAAATACCTTTATGGTGTCCTCTCCAAAGTGCACAGGTTAGATGAGGGATGAGGGATTTTCTTTCCTTGTCAGTTCTTCAGCTGAGGAACAAAAGGGGAAGATGGGCAGAGCCAGGCTGGCAAATCCAGCCACAGAGGCACAGCTCCTGTCATTGCTCCTTTCCAGGAGTAAAACTCACCCAGTTGGCCACAAAGCCAACTGAAATTTTTAATTTTTTTAATTGATTAGATCTAAATTTAGAGTTTGGATTTCTCTAGTGGACTTCTCCTGGGAGCAATTCAGGCCCGATCAGCTGTGTTTGTGTTTTAAAGGCATGGCAGAGCCGAAGACATTTTTATCTGAATGAGACAAAAGACCAAATCTTGTCCATTAAAATTCTTAAAACTTCCATGATTTCCTCAGGATTAATATAGGAGCCCTGGAGGAGGAAGAGGAGGAGAGTTTGACATCTCCATTAGAATTAAGTTGCATTCTGCCTGTCCTGGTCCTGCTGGGTGTGATTCACTTCCATTGCTGAAACGTGTTCTGAGGTTGCACCCCAGAAGTTATTTTATTCCAGAAAAAGTGTGAAGTTATCCCTCTGTACTTCCTGCACACATAAATGAGCTCTGGCTACAACTTTTCAAATCAACAAGAGATTCTGCAGAAGCAGAAAATAGTCCTTGATCTGCAGAGTATCAAGGAAAGGGTGTAAAATGCTCAGATATTTGTGGCAAACCAGAGGAATCCTCTAAAGCAGAATGAAGCATCATTTCAGCACTCTGGAGGGATGGATGGATGGATGGATGGATGGATGGATGGATGGATGGATGGATGGATGGATGGATGGATGGATGGAGACAGAACCACTCCACAGAACCAGTGGGAAGGGAGGTGCAGGAGCAGAACTCTCCATTGTTTGGAAAAAGTGGATTTTACAGCATGCAAAAACAGGAGAGAGATAAAAAAGAAGAGGGGAATTCACATCAGTAGAGGGCGGGGATGCTTTCAAGCTTCATTAAGTCGTTTTCAGAGCTGAAGTTCTGTTTGGTCAGGACAGCAGGGCTGGGGGTGGCTCCTCAAAGTAAAAAGTTCTTTCTTGTGAAGAAAATTAGCCCTTGGCTGTAGCTCTGACTCGCACCAAGCCAAACACAACAACCTGGAGCAGCTGCCCCTCTCTGCCTGGGAGCAGGAATGGGAGCCCCCAGACTGAGCTGGGATGAGGCAGGGATGAGTCCAGGGGGACAATTTCATCCTTGCCCTGAGCTCTCTGGGGGTGCAGGGCTGAGGAAGGGCAGCTCAGGAGAAATCCCCTCTCTTTTCCAATCAGATACCGTATCAAGGCTTTAACACACAGCCAAAGGGATCCTTTTTTAGGGCTAATGATGGTCAAATCTCAACATGTTTTCAGTGTCAGCTCGACTTAAAAGCATCCTGCCAGCAGTCAGAGAACTTCAAACACAGGAAAAATTGCCATATTCCTTGAGGTCTCCCATCCTTGCCTTTACTGGATCTTCTTTCTCCAAGCACCAAACCTGAGAGCCCTGACCTCAAAAAACACTTCACTAGGCAAGGTTCTTCTCCTGCCAGCTGGAGTCAAAACTCAACCCTCCCCAACCCTAGAGGAAACTTTCACCTTGTATGTTCCAGTTTCATTTGTTTTCAAGGTTATTTTCACTGCTGCTGGAGCTTAGGGGAGTTCTGTGCGTTATTTACTTATCTTTGATCCATTGTTCCCAAGTCAGACATTCTGTTTCTTTCTGTTTCCAGCCTAAATTGTTTTACATCTCTTATTTTGTTAGTCAACTATTTTGGTTTTGTTTTTCCTTTTTGGCCATTGGGTTAGGGGGGAAACTTCAAATATAAAATGTATAATTGTTTGGTTTAGGAACATTAGGGAAAATGAGGAATGAAAGATAGTTTGTATATTCAAAAGTTTTCTTTCTCTCTGTTATAAATTGTTTTTTTTACCTTGAGGCCAATTGCTTAAATCACAAGGACTTCCAATGCCAAAACAAAACCAAAAAAGAGCCTGGTGCAAGGCAAAGCACAGTTAAATGGTCAGAAAAAGAATAATCATTTTCCTGGTTTTTAGTTGCCATCAGGGGAAAACCTCTTCTTTACATCTCATTTGAACTGCAGGAGCTCCTCAGCTCATGCTAAATGAACAGTTCAGCTTAATTGCTGCTGAGGAACACTTGAAAGAAGGAAGTTTGGTCAGGTCATTTGTTCCTTTTGCATCTTTATCTTCAGTCTGACATGGGTTTAACCTCTGCTCCTAATCCTCGTGTCAGTCAGGTTCAGCTTTAATCTCAGCAAGGGAAAGTAGCAGTTTGGGGTTATTTTAAGAGGAATAAAGTCTCTAAAGGTGAGCACTGGGCTATGGCAGGATGGTGGCAAAAGAGGAGGGGAAGAGGTTTTTCCTGGAGAACCTCTGGAGGGACAGCAGGGGCCAGGGAGGGAACCTTGGTTTGTTTTTTGAGGAGTCCCACCAGGCTTGCAAAGCTTTGTAGAGCTGCTTCTTATTTATTCATTCCTTACCTGCAGGCAGAGAACACTGTCCTGAGACTTCAGGGGCTCCGAAGGTAGAAGAGAATTCTTGATTTGAATTCTCTTACCTAAATTTAGACTCTTAAATCAGGAGCCCAGCTGCTCCTGGCTTCCCTTTATAGCCAAGAGGGAGACAAAGATACCTCCAGAAGGAATTTAAACATTGACATTGTGCCATTCATCTCTTTAATCCTCTTTTTTTGTCCCTGTCTGGCTGAGTCCAGACTGCCCAGCTGCACCCATTCTTTTGACATCTTCTTGTCCATCACATTCATCTGGCCCCAGAACTGAAATCCCACCAGGATCCATAAAGCAAATGCACCTTTAGCCCAAGGGAACTCGTTGCCTCAAGGTCTTCCTGAGGCCAGAAGCTTTGGAGGATTCCAAAATGTATCAGATATTTGTATCAGGAACAAGAATAGCCAGGTATAATAATCAAGGTTAAAATAAACAAATAAAACTTTTCAGAGAGCTATAAACCTAACATTCTTCAGGGTTTATGTGAACTTCTGACTAATAAGGGTTTGGAGTGAGTTTTGTACGGTGGAAATTCTCTGGGATTTATGTTTTAGCTCACATAGGCACTTCTGAAATCCCACCCCCTGGGTCTGCTGGGCTTCTGATTGATCCAGGATGACATTTGCTGGGAGCATGTGTTTCTAATCATCAAACAATGCACAAATTTGTTTTTAAAAGTAGTGAAAAAAAAAAAAGGTCCTGGATAATTTAGGGGGAAAAAAGACAACAAGCAAATAAGAAAAGAAAACTTTTCCCAATAAATAGCCACAAATAATTTGCTCAGCAGGATTCTCTTCCTTAGTTCTGATGCTCTGCATTGCCTTCCTGTCTGCATAAAGGAAAACCTTGGCCCTTTCTCTCTTTCTGCTTAGTTTGGGTTTTTTCAGATGGCGTCAAAAACATCAGGGATGCCTTGGAGTCTGGAGTGATGGTGATGGGGACGGCTGACAGGAACTTCTACTCTACAGAATACAGAATTCAAAGCTAATTATTTTACAATAAATAAATATTTTACAAGGCACTTTGGCCATATTTCTCCAAATCTCCAATTAGGAGCACGGTCTAATTTGGGATGCAGCTCATTACGCGCGCTTTTAATGACTGCTGTGCTCTGAGGAAGTACAAAGCTCTGTCCTTAATAGCTGTCATTGGGGAGGAACCTTGGAGCCCAGATACTCATCAGGACACCGTGGCCATCCTCCAATTGCTGAAGGAAATGAAGGGAGTCCCTCCAAAGAGATGTTTTCCGTGCAGGATGGATGCAGGGAACCAGTGCCCTGCAGCAACAGGAGAGGCAGGGACTGAGCCCAGCCAGGATTAAAGGATGCAGAGGCTCTAAAAAGAAGGTGATGCCAAAGAACTGAGCAGCACCTGTACTTAGAGCACACAAAGTCTCTCCTCACCTCGTGTAAATAGATGAGGTCATTGTCAGTAGAAAGGGAGAAGCCTCAGAAGTCTGGGCAGTTCCTTTGTTCGCAGTTTCCCCCCCTGTTTGCAGAGATCACAGCACCTCGTGTAAAGGTCACCCCACTCCACACCCTGCACCAGGGGGTGACAATTACAGCACCCCCAGGAGCTTCTAATCATTGCAAAATAATTGTTGTGCATTTTTACAGAAGCCTTTTGTGGGATTTTTTTTTTCAGGCTTTTTTTTTTCACTCCTTCTTGATCTGTGCAGCTGAGTCACGGAGCTGGAAGGGGCTGAGGGAGCTCCTGTCACTGAGGGCTCACACTGAGCACCCAGAGCTGCTTTTGTGTCACTGAAACCACCACACTGAAACCACTGTTCTGCCACTGGGGCGGCATGGCCATCCCTGAGACTGGAAATGAGCAAATTGCAGCAGCAAGTGGGAGAGAAAACGAACACAGAGGCCCTTTGTGTTCTACAGGCGGCCTTTTTAAATTTACAAAATGTCTTAGAGCTTTCTCTAAAAGCAGCCTGTTAGTCTTTGCTGGCCTTTTATTGGCTTGGCTTTGATCATTTCAACCAAATTTTATAGCTGCCAACACTAAAGAACAGTTGCCATCCATGCCATGCTTCTTTCAGGTCCCAGAAATGATCCCAAAGAAATAATTCACTCCAGGGCTTGGTCTTCAGAGAAGACAAGGGGCCAAATATTAACACAATTGCATCAATTTGGACATCCAGCCACAGAGGAAAGAAGATTTTACATGATTGTGTGGCCTTCTCTGCTCTCTTCTCCCTGTCCCACCCCACAGAACAGCAGCATCCAGATTTCATTCCTTCACCTACTGATGTGGCTCTTGCAGATCGAGTTGGTGCCTCAGTGGTAAGAAAATCATGTGAGATGTCCTGACTGCCTGTGCACTGAGAGGATTTCAGTCTGCAGAGGTCTTGTTGTAACCAATTTGCAGATGATCCTTTGATTTTAGAGGGAGAGAGATGTGTCCCTGATTTTAGAGGGAGAGAGATGTGTCCCTGATGCCATTGATGTCGTGGAATTTATTTTAGCACATGATTCAGTGCTGCTGTGCAGCAGGACAGGACCTTTCTGCCTTTCTAACAGAACATTTAATCCCACCTTTGCCTGTGCTGATGGTGAAAACTGAGGTCTAAAATCCTCTGTGGCTTTGTAGGCAAGTGGGACAACCATTCATGACTGGACTCTGTTAATTCCAGCCATCCAAATTGCTGCACATCAGGGAGCTGTGGGCCTGCTGCAAAGAAGGAGCTTTGTACAAACCCCAGGGATGATTCCAATCTCCCCAGCATGGGTTCCAAGAGGAGAGACCTCTGGATCCCCACTGGAACACCCACTGCAGCACTGACACCCCTGGAAGTGTTGTTGCACCACAGCATCACCTCCTCTGCAGCCAGCTCAAACTGTGGAAAAGAAGAATTTCTGCTCAGCTCAGATTGTGGAAAGGGAGAATCCCTGCTTGAGGAAGCAGAACTTGTACAACAAATTGCATCAGAGGCACTGGTTTTCTCAGAGAACATGCCCAATTGAACAGCAGTGCCGTGAATCTCTGATTCCTCTCCAGGCCTGGCCACCCCCCCACTCAGCCGATGAGTCCGTTCCCTCCTGGCAGGCACAGGGGGAATAAAGTGGGAAAAGACGGTGAGAAGGTGCTTCAGGGAAGAAGATTTGAGGGATTTTCTCCTCAAATCCCCTGCACCATTCCCTTCTCTTCCCTCCACCAGGCTGCATACGGGCAATGCAGGCCATTACTGATAAAGGCCAGCCAGAAATCTGAATATCATTAGAAGGCCTGGGTTGTTTATTAAAGGTTTTAACCACAGACTTGGCCTTGCTCATGGCTTCCCTCATCCTGTGTTAAAAAGTATCCTATGGAGGCAAAGAATTAAAAGCTCGTATGTCCTGTGTTTTGTCCTGGTTTGATTTATGGTGCACTTTGGTTCCATTCTCTGTGTGCAACCTGTTAAGTCACCCTAAGGAGGTGTAAGGATAATACCTGATGGTGAAGCATCTGTTTAAAAAACTGCTGAGGGCAGCCCTGCTGGGATTAGAGATTGGCAGGTGGGGAGATGATAGTTTGATCTTCATTATCTCCTTCTAATTAAATAAAACCAAAGGCACCGTGGGCAGCAAGCAGGCACCTTTTAAATGTTAGACTGCAATAAACACAGATAGTTCAATAAAATCTCTCTGATGCTTTCCATTCGCAGTAGGGCTTGGGCTAATATCCCACAAACCACTCGTGGCAACTTTGAAGAACACTGAACACACAACTTTTTCAGTTTTAAACATGATTTTTCTTTAATATGTTGCACTTTCCCAGTTTTCCTGCCTCAATGCACCAAAGATGAGTCGTGTTGTGGTACAGGCAATGTTCAATAATCTGAGCAAGGGAGAGGAGAGAGGCAGCTACCCTGATAATACAAAATAGATGTAAATTAGGCTAAAAGAACTGCTTTGTTTAATATATTGGCCTTTGATGAATGAAGTCGAGGCACAGAGTGAGTCATAAATGTAATGAAAAAGGAGTGAGCGTGTTTGGGTTTGAAGTGTGGCAAACTGCAGGCCACATTCTGATAATCCAGCAGTGGAAGGTGAAGGGCAGAGCCAGAACCAGACTCCTGAAACCTGAACACCTCCAGATGTTGACCTGTTCCACTGACCCACGGCATCCCAAGGGCTGCAGCAGAAACCCCAGACCCTGAGCTTCACCCCTGTGTGAGGAACCCAAACCTCCTCCTAGACTTTATGGTTCTCCTCCTTTCGAAGGGAAAAGCTATAAATAATCCCATTTACATCGCCGGGACTTTGATTTAATTTTCCTCCTTTCTCCTGCAGCTCTTAAAGAGAGGCACTGGATAATTTTATGATCACTGAGCACTTGTCTTGCTGTTCAGGCCTGGGCAGTTGGAAAGGCAGAGCTTTCATGGTGTAATGTGGGATTTCCCTGGGGAAAGAGGAAGCTGTGTCTCCCCTTTGATGGAGTATTGTAGGTTTTGTTTGCACTTCTTACGGGAGGATTGGGACCTGATTCTTATTTCTCTTAGATTTGATTTCTCTGGTGCTGCCCGTGATACTTTTATCACGAAATGTGATCTATCTTTCATAACAGACCTGCTGATTGGATCTGACAGTTGCACAAAGGAGGCTGAATTTCTCCCAGGGATGAGAAAGCAGGACAGGAATTTCTAAAATTAAAAAAAAAAAAAGCAAAAAGGGAGATTGAAACCATCATTTCTATGTATCCAGGGAGCTCAGGGATTATTTTTAAGCCAAATAATGAATTTTGATTGGTGCTGAGAGTGTCTCAATGTGTTGGGTGGACACTTTGTGCCACATCACCTTTTTTACACAAATGAACACAAATTACGTGAGAGAGAAATTTATTATAAGAATGAATTATGGAATTTATTATGAGAAATGACCACTGGCTGTGGAGTCCCTCAGTGCCACCAGGCTGGGACAGCCAGATTGTCACAGGCAGAGCAGGGACAGCAGCCTGAGAGCCAAAACCAGCCAGGGGGAGAATCCTTTGGATGTTCCTGCTGTTACACCAAGGTCCTTGGTGCCATCCAGGGGATCCCCCAGGCCTTTCTGCACCCTCCCTGGTGCCACAAGGAGCTTTCCTTGCTCCCAGCAGGAGGGGGCTGTGATCCCATTCCCACAAAAGGATGTTCTGGCTGGACTGCTGGCCTGAACCAGCACGGCGAATCCCACATTAACTTAAAAAACATTAAAATGATAACTTCATCTCGAGTTACTTTCCTATTCATCTATAGAATTTCTCAATTATGTATGACTAATTTTGCACAAAGTCATTATTTGGAGCAATTTGTCTAAGTATGAGAGGCAACACCTTCAGCCTTCCTGGATGGTGGGTGGGGAAAATGTCATAATCAGTTCTGCTTTGGCATGAGTTATTAAGCGGTCACAGGAGTTCAAAGGAGAGAAATAATGAACAGGTAAGTCATTACATGCAAAAATTCTTCTTCTATATTATCAAAATACAAATTAATTACAGATAAGATCAGATGAATTTTCTTTAATGTTAGTTTTTTCCCAGAGATGGTAATGAAAGCATAGAGTATGTGGGAGGAGAGGAGTGGAGATGTATGGAAGGGATGTTTTATTAATGTTGGCTTGATTTCACTGGGAAGACGTTGCCTGTGAAAGCAGTAAAGGAATCAGGAAAGGCTCTGGGACATGCAAATAAAATCATTTTTATTGCACTTAGTGTGCTAACTCATGCATGATCTCATTCAGCCTCTCAAAGCAATCATAAAACTATCTCCATGCAACAATTACTCCATCAGCCCATGCAATCAGCAGGTAGGGCAGCTGGCAGCCCTTGCCACAAGAGCCTCCTGAATTCATTCCCTTGTGCTCCTGATACCCTGACAAGGCTTCCAGCCTTCGTTTGGGAGGGGACAGCCATCCCTAAAGTGACCATGGGACTCCCCAGAGCCAAAAAAACAAAAGATCCCCCCTCTCCTCCCCCCTTTCCATGCAACACTAATATTCACATGACAACAAACATTTTCAAAATAATAGTCCTATATACTTAAGGCTAATCAGAGCGGGCGCCATCCAACTTGCAAAGGTAGCAATTTTCCTTCATTAAAGGCAAATCAGGAGAGAGAACTTCAGGATTCCTTAGGGCTAATTACAAGGTGTTAATAATAACAATATAATGGCAGCAATTTTCTAGCTTTGCCCAAACCTATAATCTGCCTTGAGTACCTTATAGGATTGTCTCTGAGTTTATATAAAGCCAAGTGTTAGCCCAGAAATGCTTGAAGTAATTGAATTTTTACATCATGTCTCTTTCCAGCCTGTTTGCAGCCATGCTGTAATTGCTGCTGGAGAAGCCTTTTCGTTGGGGGAGAGGACAAGTAGCAGCACGACAGCTCAGAACAAACCCTCTCCCATCTTTCCAGGGTGCATTTTGTACACCAGAACAGAGATCCCAGCTCAGAGATCCCCAGCTCCAGCCCAGAGGGGTCCCAGCCCCACTGCTCCAGCAGAAGGGAGGGAGGCAACTGATTATAGGAGAGCAGGAGACAAAGAACAAACAGACAAATGTACAAATTATTTTCACATCCACCTCCTAATTGCTTGCTAAAAACCCTCTAGGACTGCAGGATCAAATGGGACACGTTGCTGGAACGGGGATGAGTCACTTGTCAAAAATTTCCAGCCTGAACAGCAAATCACCAGCGCTGGCACAGCGAGGCGTCCTCGAAATCCAGCCTGGAATTGCTGGGCAGCTTCTCCAGGCTGGATCCAGCAAGAGCAGAGCTCACCGGTGTGGGGAGGGGTTTCAAGACCTGCTCAGGATCCTGAAAGTCTCACCCACACCGAGGTGAGAAGGAAACACAGCTCAACACAAGCACAAAGCAGAAATCTGGGTTGAAAATTATCCCCTTGCTGGATTTCAGATGGTCCCACCACAGGTCAGGCTGCAGTTCTCAGCCTCGTGGTGATCACTTACCTTGACAATGTAACAACACAGTGCAGTGTAATTTGGAGAAAATTGGCTGTAGTCATAAACTGGAGACATCAGAGACTCTGTTCTAAAGGAGAAAAAATAATAAAAATAATAAAAATATATTGGTCTTTTTTTTTTTTTTTACCAGAGAAAAAGTGCTTACCTACAGCCTGTCAAATTTTAGCCTGCAGCAAAATGATTTATGGACAAATTTGGAGCTTCTTCACAGTTGACAAGTTAATTCTCACTGGGAAAAAATAAAAAAGAAAAAAAAAGAGGAATTATGACAACACTGAAGAATGTTAACATGGTACCTACTCTAATTGAATAAAAGACACCTTACAGAGCTGCAGTGCAAACCCTTATTCATTTCAAAGCTACTTACAGGCTGAGAAACTTCAAAAAATTTGGTATTACAAATAGTGGAGTCAAATTTCTGCGAGTTGAGAAGCTTATCCTCCTCAGACCTTCCAAAGTTAACTGCAAAATCTCAGACAAACAGTTTTGTCTAGAAAATCTCGGGGACTTCTCAGATGGCAAATAGTGTGGGGTTTTCAGGTGAAAACTGAAAGAAATGAGAAAAGGAGTAAATTGAGCAGCCAGAGTCACCCAACATTTTGGGGAGGTTGCCCCATAAAAGTGCAGAGGGAGAGAGACATGAGGAAAAATAAGGGGGGTGAGCAGGAAATAACTTAATTTTTTCCTCTTCCCAGTCTCCCCTCTGTTTGGAAAGGGGAAAAACTGTCATAAGGAATGAAGTGCAGGGCTGGAGTCGAGTCAGATGAGTTCAAGTGGTGGCTCTTTGTGTATCTTAGAAGATAACCCTGAGAGAAAGGAGCAGCTCCTCTTTCCTGTGCTGTGTCTGCCTCTCCTTTTCAAAAGCCCCACCAGCACTTATTCAAAAGTACTGCAGACTTTGATGTCTGGAGATGAAAAGCAGTTTTGAGGTAAGAAATCACAGTTTAGTCCTAATCTGGAAGAATCAGTGGCTACTAATGATAAGTAATTTAATTTCATGCGAGCAATTTTTGTCTCTTTATGGATTTGTTTTATGAGGCACTTATAAGGTCAAATGGTGCTAAGTGAATAAATGAAGAGTATTTCTTGTGGATAAAGTGAGTAAAAATTACCTTTTCCCCTCCCTACCACCATGAGCTTCTCCCAGTTTACAACTATCTAGTGCATTTTCCCTACTTTAGCCAGATGCAAACCCAGCACTAAGAAAATTGCAGACTTCACACCCGTTCACTAAAGTAAATTTATTCTGATTTACCTCCTACACTTGTCAAAAGCTGTGCCAAGATGGATATACAAACCATTTGCTTGGATTGGTTCACGTTAATCATATTAATGTATTTGCTTTATTGGCTTTGGGGGCATTCCAAGTGGAAATGATTGAAGTGGGGTCCAAAACCAGCTTTGTTTCAGTGCCAGTTCTGGTGCAAATGTGAGTCCCATTGGGCTTCTGCTGCCCCTGTCAATGGGCCTGAACTTCCACATCAGGAGCTTTAAGTGGCAGCTCATCATCGATTTATTTCTGAAATATGTTATGCTTAATAATTCAATTATTGAAATGTGAAAGGAAAGCAAAACGTGGCCTTGAGTCTGAAAAAAAAAAAAAGTGGTGCTCATCCACTGCAGTCAGGGGAGCTTGGGGGATCCATGCAGGATGAAAAGCAAGTTATCCACAGAAATATATAGGAAATATACAGGAAATGGATAGGAAATGCTCTTCCCAGGGGAAGAGGAGATGACATGAAAGGCTGAAGTCCATCCCGCAAACATCAGCTTTATCAACATTCTGCAAAGGGAAATGTTGCCCCTTCAAGGGCTGAACTCCCAGCTCTGCCCAAGTGCAAAAGCTAAATGGACAGAGGATATGCAAAAGGCAAAAAAAAGCAGAAATTACTGTGACAAATATATCCTTTATTCTGCTGCTCCAGCCATTTGAAAAGCCACATTTGGCTTCCTTGGACTATTCTGAGCTTTCCCAGGCCCAGATTTGTTTCTGGAGCAGCAGGATCCAGCAGGCCAGGCTTACACAGGCTGTGCTTTGGGCTGGAGCAAAACTCCTAAAAACCTCCTAAAAACCCCTTGGCTTAGGGCTGCAAGTCAGGACTTGCAGCAAACACAGCTTTAATCAGAATGAAGCACTGGAGGTGCAATTCAGAGGCAGAGTTAAGGGCACAGATCTCTTTCTGGAGCTCTGCTGAGGGTGGGAAAAGCAAACAAGGCCATCCAGGCATCCCTTTGCACACATTCAGTGGTAAGATACATTCAGTGATGTTCCTACCAAGCTTTTCTGTAATTTTTTTTGCTGTTCGATTTCCAAGTGCTTTGCAGAGAATTTTCTCCCATGCAGGGATGTTATTCAGCCTGGATTTCCCCCACCTCAGCAGCAGGATCCAGAATAGGGTTGCTCTGGGCCCAGTTGCTTGTTCTTCTTTTCCCTATAAAACCCTGTTTTAAAAAATATTCTTATATTGAGTACAAAGGTTCAGAGATAGCACCAATTGTGTGCATCAAAAAGTGCTCATATCCTGGGAAACAAATAAAAACAAAGCCACTCATGGATGATTTTTATAGGAAAGGGTTTCAGCCACCTCCATATCCGTGGTTCTGTCTCCGTGCTCTGGTTCCTGGGACCTTAAAATGGAAATTATTTCAGAGAAAAGCTTTTGGAACTGTGCAAGACAACAGAACATCCACATATGCAAAATGATCACAGTTTTAAAAAGGTGAATTCAGTGACCTGCCAGTCCCTTCCTTTGTGTCTCCCTGCTTTCTGCACACCCATTTCCTATTCTTTTCTCACGGAGGTGACCGAGATTAAAGGTTTACAGGGGATGATTATTCAGGAAAGTCCCACTTTCTAAATCTGCTTCTAATTAAAAAGGGGTGGGAGGGGAGGAAGGGAAAAAAACCCTCCTTACTGTACACACAGGCAGCCTAATCCATCCTGCTGACTTTCCTAGGCATGAGCTCCTAGCACAGAATTAATAAACTATTTTCTGAGATTTATGTTTCGTAACCCTCGTCACCCCAGAGATTTTTTCGGATGTGAGCCGTGGATGTCACTTCAAGGAAAGATGGGCATCTGACTTTAGCCTGGACATCAGTTTATTTATGAGGGAGGGGGGCAGGAGTTCAAGCCTTGTGTTCATAACAGGGCTAAGCAAACAACTCCAGCCCAGCCTAAGCCATTCCAAACACACGGAGGAGCTGGAAACCCAACTCCCCTCCGTGGCTGGGGTTCACGTTCAGGTTGGGATTTCACTCCATTCCCAAATGTCACTTTATCCCTGCTTTTCAGGAGCTTATTTTCAAGGATTTATGAAATGTGAGATGACAAACCTGGTGCAATAATGTTGTGGGGATTTTGCCCTTAGCTCACCCTAGGAAATGCTCTGCACGAATGGTGTGGAGGTGCCTTCCCAGAACAGGCTTATTTCCCCCAGGAAAAGGAAAATTTGAGCTGTGTGTCATTAAGATGAAAAATTCAAAGAGGGTGGGAGGGGACTGAGAAGGGTATTTATCAGAATTGGTGAAAAAAGAAAATAAAATGCAAGATTTCCTTTGTTTGGGGAAAAAAAAGATGCAAAAAATGAAAAAAGAAATTAACTCAGAGGAAGACAGAGAAGCCCTACCAGAATTTGCCTATAGGCTGCAATCAGGCTTGTGCTGCCTCCACACAATTTGCCTTTACCAGAGACAAAAAAGTCCCCATTGCTTCCTTTTTGGCTCTATTGTAATTATTACTATGTTTTACTAATAATACAGAGCCCGTGAGCTGTGTGTCCGTATTCTCCCAGCCCCAGGAAGAGAGGATACTCATGGATTTTCTGTGTGAACTTCAGATCAGGGCTAAGTCAAAGGCTTCACTCATCTCTATGTAATTTGTTTTTATTTATGAGGATGGAGCAGCTTCTCCCTCAAAATTCCCAGCTGGCCTCCCACAGCAGTTACCCAACCCTCTGCCTGTTTTAATTTCTGCTTCCTGGGTTACCAAAGCAGAGACCTCCCTAAAATTGTTCCAGGCCAGGTTGGACAGGGCTTGGAGCAACCTGGGGTAGTGGAAGCTTCATGGTTCCATGGCAGGGGTGGAGCTGGATGAGATTTAAAATCCCTCCCAACCCAACCCATTCCATGGTTCCTTACAGGCAGCAGCAGTTCGAGACACAGCAGAGCTTTCAGGAATGCCAATATCTCAAATCTGGGCTGATAAAATTTCTTTTAAATCCATCATAGTCACAGATCCAATGTCACTTTTCTCCTTGGCTCTTTTCAAATTGTTTTTCCATTACTCACCTGCTTCTTTGTGTCTCGGGTGTTCAGCAGCCACTGGGATGCCCCTGCCCTGTGCCACCTGAAATTCCTGCAGGGAAAGAGGGAATCCCTGCAGCCAGGAGGGAAAACCTTTATTCCTGGAATTCCTTATGGGGCTGCATGCTCAGAACACTGGATGGGCAACAATTAAAACTGAAAATCTACTGTGAATTATCACCGGAGTCAACACATGGGAGCACAGGGTTCAAATGTCAGGCTTGAGGGCTTTGTGCCCACATGGCAGGAAAGAAAAAGAAGAAAAAGAAGAAAAAGAAGAAGAAAAAGGAGAAAAATAGGAAAAAGAAGGAAAATAAGAAAAAGAAGAAAAATAAGGCAGGGGGAAAGAAGAAAAAGAGAAGGAAAACAAAAGGAGAAGAGAAAAAAAATCAAATAATTCATCAATAAGAATAACAGCAGCATCTTGGTTTCACAGGTTATCCATCTGATGCTTTGCTCGATGCTTTGCAGCCATTCTCTCCTAACACAGCTACAGGAAAATCAAAAATAAAACTATCTGGCCAAAATCTCTTTGCTCCTACTCGAATATCAAGGTAGTAGTAAGGTAGTAGTAATATTGTACAAACTCTGAGGTCAGGAGGGGGCAGAGCTCAGTGCAGAGGCAGCAGAGCTGGTGGTTGCACCCCACAAGGTTGGACACGTTCATATAAAAACAACCATGGGGATGTTTTCATGCCACATGTGTTTGCATAAATATCTGCCTGCATTTATAACCCACCTCTCCCAAAGACACAAAGCTATCTCTGCTGATTTATGCCGTGGATCTGGAATCTCTGCAAGGTCAAAGCAACAGAGCTGAGGTCTGTGGAGCTGCTCCAGATTTACGTGAGTCTAATAAAGATCAAAATCTGCCCCTGGGTATTACCCTTCCTATTCACCAGGGTATTTTTATGTTTCTGTTATCTCCTGCCTTCCTACATTCCTGAAGAGTTTTCCTCCTAACATACTTGGACTACAAGATTTGCTCTAATCACCTAATCTTGGCCCTTTTTTAAGAGGGGGGAGACCTGATAGCTGGGTTCCATTACAAAAATGACAGCTTTTTATGACTGTTACTATCTAAAAACCCCAACCTCATTCTCAGCCACTGCTGAGCATCTCATTATATTCATGAAATCCTGCAGAAGTTCCACTTCACTCAAATATTTCACTGAGAAACTAAAAAGGTAAATTATTCAGAGTTAGGGAGGAAACCAGTTCTGTCTGGAAACTGCACTTCCAGCAGTAGCATCCTTCTCTGTCTGTGTGAAATGGACTTGGCATTATCCTTCAAAACACAAATAAAATCCAAAAATCCTAATGGTCAGTTCTTTATGCATTAAAAAATACATCATGGTTGGGGGATTTGGTTTGGTTTGGTTTGGTTTGGTTTGGTTTGGTTTGGTTTTTTGGGCCTTGGGGCATTTTTTCTTTGTTTTTTTATTGCAGGTGATGCAGGGATCAGCTCGTTGATTCTCCAAGTGCCCTGTTAACAAATGTGATTTGGGAACTGTCTGCGATAATTTTTCCACAAAATCTGAAAGATATCAAGCAAAACACGTGGTCCCTAAAGGAGAAGAGGAAACAAAATCAAGACTTGAGATGCTCCCGTTGGAAAATATAACTCTCTTGATATCCAAGCCATAGATGTGACATCCCCAAGGCCAGGTTGAGATTCCAGGAGTTCCCAGAGCCTGGGCACTCATCCACTCAGTCACCTGTTGCACTACTTAATTCCATCTGCAGAAACACTTATTCATGCTCTAAATGTTACTGGAAGCCTTTAACACACCTGATTTTTATAGTTCTTCAGAAGTCTTTAGAGGAAAATAAAGGATGACAAATTAGCTTCCATACCTTGTTTAAGAATATTCTGTCCTGCCTCAGCACGGGATGATTTTTTTCATTCCACTTTTGCATTCTGCCAATCTGTCCATATCTAAGTGAAATAATTGTGAAAAAGCTCGTTCCAGACATAGCCCCTTTCACCACCAATTTTAAGCCATAGTTTATCCTGAGATATTTTCTGCAGTGAGAGTGTTTATGCTTCCAGGCTGTGAGTGCCAGCTGGCTCTAGGTGGAAAAACTACCCAAGAAGAAGGAACATAAAAGTTGCAAAATCGTTTTTGAAGAGTCTTCCCCCCACCTGAATCCTGATGAAAGACGTTTTGTGAGTACTGAATGAGCTTTTTAAACACCTGACCTCAGAGATTCGGCACAAATAAAGGAGGGGAAGGGGAAGCAGATTGATTTGGGTTGATGCACGGCCAAAGGGGAACAAAGCTCCTTCCAGGCTGATGTTCCCAGAGACACAATGAAATAAACATGTTATCTCCCTTTTAGCTGTAATCTCTGATTAGAACGTTTAATCAATTAGCATTGCTGTTGTCAAAACTTGCTCCCGACAAAGGATGAGAAAAGCTGCCCGAGGGGGATCCCAATCCCAAAACTCACAGGAGGTGGGAGACTCGTCCCTGCAAGAAACCTCCTGTTCCACCAGGGTGCTGTGAGCTGAGAACACCGATCCTGCCTGATCCAGCCCAGGACCACTCAGAGAATGTCAAATAACCCCGAGGAGAAGAAAAGCTGGAAGCCAAGAATTGCGAGTGTCAGATTTCACTAAAGGAGGTGTCTTTTTCTTCCCCCCCTCTCTCAGAAAGCAGAGCACTTGTGATCTTTGGAGAGGGGGCTGCTGCTGTTTAAAAATAAAACCCAAAACACAACGTGTTTGGAGGCCAGCTGTGAAAAACTCGCTGTGTGTTTTCCTTGCTCCATGAGTCACCTGGGGTTTAGTTGCTCCGAGCTGGTCATTATTGGAATTTCAACAAAAATGACAAGAATTCTTTTCCTTTTTTTTCCCGTTGAGGTTTATTATCTCTCTCATTAACTCAGCCTTTGTGTTACGGGAGTTCTCCGAGATCTTGGACAAGAACAGGATCTCATTGTGCTAAGTACTGTACAAACATATAATGGCTAAAATAAACAGGCAGGAGAGCAGGAGACAAAGAGGAGAAGGAAGAAAATAAAATCGCTCCTATTTCATACACAACCACCCCAGAGAGGTCACAGGACTTTCTTACAGCAAAGGACAATGTCCAGGGCTTAAAAATTCACCCATATTTCCAGTGGGAGAGTTCAGAGCATGAACCACAAAAAGGAAATTTCCTTCCCACCTACCGGTCTGCTTGAGAGCACACAGTGCTGAAATCCCTGATTGTTTCCTCACAGGCAGCAGGGTTTGTCCTTGTCCCTGTCCCTTCACCCAACCCCTCCTCAGAGGCTTCTCCTTGCAGTGCTGAGCCCTGTGCAGAGCTCACCCGTCCTGTGCCTCGTGCAGGAAGTGTCCCAGCAGAGAAATCTCTACATTGATTTCTCTGGGCCACGGGCATAACTTGGCTGTGCTGTAATCTTGGGACCAGGCCAGATGGGTGTATTAACCCTGGATATTTCTTCACAAAATCCAATGTAGGTCATGGTAAACAAATGTATTTGGATGGGGATTATTTCTTTGGGGGCAGAGAGGCTTTTGGTGGGTTTTTTTTTTCACATTATTTTATAGGAGGCTGCTCCACAGGAAACAAATCACCAAATTGGGATGAGGAGAAAGTATCTTCTTGCCTTAAAGCTGCCAAGGAGCAGGCGGAACCCTGCAGCCCCCAGAGGAAAGGAAAGACAAACCCAGGGATTGTTCTCATGTCAGAGCTGCAGAGCAGCGAGATTTAATGTGTTGGGGTTTTTAATGAGTTGCAGAAAGAACTGGACAGTGAGGTGATGAAATTTCCTGAAGTGCTGACAGCCCAAGACGTTCTGACTTAGTTATGGGAAATGCTGGAATATGCATGTTAATTGGGATGACTGTTTGGGGCTGGATTCGAGCGTGCAGCGTTCTTGGAAAGAGCTGTATTGGTTTCATGTGCACCTTTTTGATGTGGTGTTCATTCCTGAGCCACGACTCCAGCTCCCCAACACTGGAAAAGACAAACAGCCACGGGGAGTGTGGCAAGAGCAAAGCTGGAGAGGCCCAGGCTGGATTAGGAGGGCTCCAAAGGGATCTCTGACACTTGGAGGAGGTCCTAGGAAAAAACAAGGAAAGCAGGAGCCACCAGGAGCTGGGGCAATGAGCTCTGAATGCCTCAGCAGAAGGAGTTGACAGCTGTCCCGTTCTTTGCATAAAACACCCAAATTTCACACTCAAAATCAGAGCTAAAAGCTCTGGACAGAGCCCCACGTTATTTCCTACCATCACATCACTCAGCTCAGCAACTCTTATGTGCTAAAAAGAAAAATTAATTAAAAGTGGCCGTATATCTGTCAGTGGGATGGGATGAAATACTGACAAAACCCTCTCAGCAACTGCAGGGCAGTGGCACAACCAGAGCTGCAGCCTGGACAGGAGCAGCAGGGCAAGGCTGGGATGTTCTGAAATAAAGATCAGCTGCACAGTAGCACTCCCCAAACAGACTGGAAAAGTGACAGCCACGCAAAATTAAGCAGAACATGATGGATTCATGCAGGCTGGGGAGTACAGTGGAGTCATTCAGCTGCTCAGAGCTCACCACAACAACAGTTTGGGGAATGGCTGGCTGGGTTCTGGGATAAGAAATTAAAAAGGCTCAAACCATAACCAAAAGGCTGTGAGAAATGGTGGAATTCACACTGGGAATGCAGACTAGGAAAATATTTCGTGTGGTTACTGCTTATTTACTATTTTGTTTGTCAGGGGGTTTTATTCATTCACAGTCCTCTGATTCCAGCTTGTAAAGATCCAAATGGGCAAAGCAGCTCCTTGAATTGTTGTTTTACCATTTCCAAATCAAATATTAAGATCTCTCAGAATAAGCTGATTGTGCCAGAGAAAGCTTTGTCAAAATTAGGAACCCAGAGCAGTTTTCTGAACCGAATCATACCCCAATTTTTGCAGATTTCTGAGAGAGAGGCAACAATCTTCTCCCAAAAATCCAGCGTGGTGCCATTCCCATCTTATGTCAGTGTTTAATATGCACAAATCCAAATTTACTGCCATGCAGCAAAGTTTGAAGGACTAAGAATAAACTGAATTAGAGTGTTTGTGCTGTCAGAGCTGACAATGGGTTATTAAAAGAGCCATATTCAAACCTCAGTGCCATGTGTTACTCATTCCTCTAATAGTCCAGAGACTGTTGTTTTAGAAAAGGGTGTAATAAGGACACGTCGTCCTAGACATTGTGTTTCCTAACATTTTGTTAACTGGACACATTTTTGTGGGTTAATAATCTTGCTTGTTTTCTGATGCTTACACTCAATTGCAAAAGCAGCTGAGAGGAAAAAAAAAAAACTGCAAAGAAAGACTGGAAGAAAAGCCAAGAAACCCTTCTGTGGAAGTGTAGGTGTTTGGACATGAGAGCCTTTTGGCAACTTCAGATGTTGGGTTTTTGTTTTTGTAGGTGTTTAAAGAAAAGCAATTACCTCTGTGATGACACTTAATATGCCAAGATTCAGCCTTGAGCAATTTTTTATGGCTGTGTTCTAAACTGCAGAAAGTACAGAGCACACTGGATCCACTGAAAGATGTTTCAGTGCAGCCGTTCTGACAGGAAAACTGTGGTTACGCTGGCATCTGAAAATTCCTGAAAAAAGACAAATAAGAGAGAAAAAACCAGTGCTTTCAGGGGATGGAAATGCTGCATCACTGGCTGCAGAGGGATAATAAATGGGCTGAGATTCTTGGCCTGTTTGAAGCTTATCTTTGAATTTTGAGGCAGATTTTCCCCCCTTTGTGTTTGTTTCTTTGAACAGTGAACGTGAGGGGATGGAAGGAGTGAGAGCAGGAGATGTGAGAGAGGCAGAAAGTTTGAGGTTTTGGGCTTTTTGCAGACCCTGGGCAGCAGCTCTGAGGTTTATTCCCGCTCCTGTGCTCAGGATGGGATCTGCACCCCATTCCCACAGCTGCAGTGGGGACACCTGGGACCTCCTGGAGGGGGCTGGACCCCAAATTCATCCTGGGAAAATACCGGTGGCTTGTGCTTCCTTGATTCCAGAGGGGTCTGGGATGGGTTCCCTTATCCAGCAGCAGCTGGGACAGGACTTTTGGCAAAGTAGGAACGACCCAGCCACAAATCCCAGGTCTCAGGGATGTTTTGAGTGGGGATTTCATGTGGCTGATTTACCCTGGTGTAAGTCAGGCAAAACTCAGAGTGAAACAGAAAACTGTCCAGAGCTGTTTGCTTTAGAACACATACGTGACATCAGGAGGGGTTTTTTTCAATTAAGGAATTAATTAACAGAAATAAAACTTCAAGATGGTCTAGGAAAAAGCAAATAAAAGGTGACAGCGCCTGAAGCATGGGAGATACTGGGGAGTTTTCCTGACATTTACCCCGTTCTTTGTAAACCACAGAAGGGGAATCATCGTGCAAAATCAGGGTTGGGATGGAAATTCCTCCTCCATCCAGCCTGCTTTCCCCCTGGGTGCTCCCTGCACATCTTGATCAACATTTCCCTGCTGTTTCAGTGACTGTGAACTGTCATTCCCTGAGCCCACAAGTTACAACATCCAATCGTGTTTTCAGATATACTTCTGTTGTTTATTTTAGGGCTATGTCTAAATGTAGCCTTCTAATTGCTTCATGGAAAAACAAGTTTACTTTATGGTTTGAGGGTGTAAGGCTGGGGATCGGATTACTCTGTATTTGTCTTAGAGTGACTATTTAAATGGTTGTGATAAGCTACCAAACCTGCAGAGCTGCAATTAAGATGTTTCCAGAAGCTGTGCGCTGTCAGTCAGCACAAGGTGCAACAGATTTTTATGAAAACGCTGTGCTGAAATATTGGGGGATTTCAAAAAAAATGAAGTATTTGTTTTTAAAAATCCCCTTTTTTTTCCCCAGCATCAAAATATCGGGGGTTGGGTTTGGTTGTCTTGGGGGTATTTTCAAATTTTCTTTTTTAATATATTTTAGTCTCAGTTTTGAATAAAAATATGTTTGGAAATGTGATCGAAAATTTGAAGCTTTAAAAAAGGTTTTTTAAAAGTGCAGTGCTTGTTGAATTGTGCATTTGAATCCATGTCTATGACTATAATAAATATAAATATAACGTGAAAAATATAAGTGAGAAAAACAAATATAAATTGCTAAAAAGTAAATATAAAATGATGAAAAATCCTAATTTTTAAGCAGAATAGAGTCAGTGAAGTGAACGGATACAGGGACAGTGACTGATTCTGTTTTTAAAAAAATGCAAAATCCAAAAGGAAGATTTGTTTTCAGCTTTTCCAGAATTTGGAATGGAAAGCAGCAGATGCCAGCCTGCTCCGCTGGGCTCTCCCAGCGCTGCAAATGAAGATGTTTATTCCAACTCGCCAGGAAGATCCTCTTGGCGTTGGCTACAAAGCCATTAGGCAGGTGATTAACCCATTTATTTTCAAATGCGTGCCTTGTCAAACACGGCAGAACAAACGGGAGCGGGATGAAAGCTGAGCTCCCGGTGACTCGCGGAGCCCGCCCGCATTTCGGGACCGGCCCTCGCTCTCCCCTTTGGGGGAATTCTGCTGCAATTGCAGCGAGATTTGCCACATCTGGTGCAGCTCCTGCCAGCCCCGCGGAGCGTTCTGCTGGCTCCGAGCGAGGCTGGATCCGCCCAGCTCCGACTGAAGTGGAGATTCGGCTGGATGTTGCATTTCCTCGGATTTCGAATGCAAAGTGCAGCCGGCTCGGACAGGTCCAGCTTTGGATGTGGGAGCTGCGATTCCAAAGTCATTCCATCAAATGGGAGTCAGGGATCCGCAGCTCAGTTTCTGTTTCAGGCGCTGGTTGTGACACTAAGGGGAGACAATAATCTTTTTATTCTCTTGTCATTGTGTTAACCAGCTTTTGGTTTAGGGCTGGGTGGTGTCAGGAGTGATTTGGGATCTCGGCAGCAGAGAGTTGCTATAAATACGTGAGCACGGAGAGATGTACACACACTCTTAAAAATGTGTCTGGAATCAGATCTCAGGGGTTCCTCTGCTGTTGTTTGATGAAGATATAATTGGGAGAATATAAAGAGAGATTGTTTGGAGGTAACCAAAGAAACCCTGGCATTACCCGTCTTTTAAATCATCAGCTACCTTGAACGTGGGTAATAAAACACATTATAACACATATTTTCAGAGTGCAGCAAATTGCTTTAAATACATCGCTCCCAACAAACAAAACTCTGGATACCCAGAGTGAATTTTAGGGCTGAAAAAGTTGTTATCAGCTTCTGATGTTCCACTTTAAACACAGATATGTTTTTCCCATTTAATCGCAGATTGGATTGTTTTCAGATCTCAGTTTTAACAGTCCAGAAACTTAAGTCGAAAACAACAACCAAAAACTAAAAACATTTTCTCTTGCGCTATTATGAACACCTGCACTCAATAAAACAGAATTTCAATCATCACTCTTTTTTTCTTTTTCTTTTTCTATGTCTTGTACCAAGACATTCATTTCACTTGAATTGTGGAAGTGAAAACTCACTGTCCTTTGCATTTATACTTTTTTCATTCCTGGCACCACAAAATCTGGGAGCTGGTGGTTGGGATTTTAATTATATAATTATTTTAATTGGAAAACTTAATATCCCTCTGTTTATACTTTCGTACATTTTGATTTTTTTTAAAGTGCTGTTTGTTTGTTTTATAAAATCCAAATTTGGCCTGAACAAGCCCCTAGAAGAGACAGTTGATAAAATTACTCAGTATTTATGCTTCTCCGTAAAGATCGCACAGAGCAGGCAGGAGAATACACAGATGAAGGCGTGTCTGACGCTCTCAAATGCAACACTGGATGATCCCATGTTTCTCCTGCCTTTTCATATTGTTGTTGGAAAGCTTTGCCTAAAACATCATCGATAAATAAAAGAGGAGGCGAGAGTTGCTTTGCCTTTCTGACGGAGACACGGAATCTGTGGTGGTTGGAAAATGCTGGTTTTGCCCCACGTCTGTGGGGTCTGTGCCAGTGTCACCCCTCTGCCCCAACAGAGGACAGCCTGCAGGGAAGGGATGCCGCGGAAGGGATGAAGGCAAACCGATGGAGGGGGAAGAAGCGGAACTGGCTCTTGGGAAGAGCTTTTTGCTCCGCGTGTTGCCAGAGCAGTCCCGCAGTGAAAGTCACAGCTCGGCACGAGCTGCAAACCCAGGATGGAGGAGAGCAGCAGGGAGCTGCTTCCCTGGGAGCGCCGCTGGGGATGCCATGGAAGCTCCCAAGCTCTCCCCTCACACCTGGGCAGGTCCGGCGTGTGCTGAGCCCGGCCCAGGGCTGCAGGCGGGGTTTAAAGCCGCTGTGGGGGCACCAGAGGTGAGTGGGGAGCCGGCCTGGCCGTGGGGGCCGGGGAGAGCCGGGGGTGCTGGCCCTGGCACCCTCGCACCCCTCCTGCTGCCCTGCCCGGCTCCGGGGCAGCTGCCGGGCTGGAGGAGCTGCCTGCAGAGCCAGGAGCTGCTCGGCACCAGGACCAGGCTCTGGGACAGCCACAGAGCGGCTCCAGCAGCTCTAGCATCCAGGAAGGGCAGCAGAGGATGCTTTAGACAAACATGATCCACGTGAGCTCCCAGAGCTCATCCCCAACTGCTTTTCCTCATCCCCAACTGCTTCTCCTCATCCCAAACTGCTTTTCCTCCTCCCAAACTGCTTTTCCTCATCCCAAACTGCTTTTCCTCCCAAGGCACGGCCAATGCAGGGCTGAGAAGGAGCCCTGTGGTTCCCTCAGCACCTGCAGGGATGCTCTGCGCTGGATCCGAGCCCCGGTGGGAATGTGGAGGTGACTCCAGGACAGCGGTAGCCCCTGATTTGCTCGCTGCTGTTTGCATTCTGCAGAAGCTGCTTTTCTTGGCATTCAGCGACTTGAAAGAGAGAACACTTCGCATTTTGCTGCGAAGCGAGGTGCAGAACACAAATACACACAGGGAGAAAGGGGATTTTGCACGCTGGCCTTTCTGCCGGGAAAGAAAAGCAAACGGATAATCACTAACAATAATGTTACACTCGCAAGAAATAGTTGCTAGGGAGAAAAGCTTCTTGTGTTTCCCAGAAGGCTTCAGCGACTTTCATATTTATTGAGTATAAATCTGCCTTTTGCATTATCCTCTTTGAATTCTACCACACCAATAACTCCTCTAATCGTGCCATTAGCAACTCATTCCAAGGGCTGCTGCCACTTTCTCCTCTTTTATTAACAGGTAGATGTCCATGACAAAGAATTTCCCCTCTTTTCACATAATCTTAGCTATACTTAACCTTTACCTATTTGAAACATGACAAAGAAATCAAAACCTGGCTGAATAAACTAAGAATTTCTACTTGTGAATTATAGATTTACACACAGGAAAAAACTGAATTATTTAAAGCACAAATGGAAGTGCAGAAGAAACCAAGGGTGCTTTATCTCTCTGCTGCTGTCTGCACTGTGTTTTGTGGGTTTAGGTGGTACAGGTCATGCTCCAGTAGGTCTGGTGGGAATTTGGGATGGTGCAAAGCCTTTGTTACCATATTAGAGCTCGGGCTGATTAGGCCAGCTGTAATTGGAGTTAGGTCACTGCGAGGTTGGCTTTGCTGGCCCTGCCCCAGCAGTGATGGAGAAGCAGAGCCGGTGCTGGCACTGCACAACCAGGGCTGACCCAACTTCCCTGATTGCTTGAGCTGGAGGTTCAGCCCTCCACAGAAAACTCTTAACGTCATTTTAAGATGATTTTCTTGGCTCTCATTGTGCCGTGAGGAGCAGCAGCCACCTCCCGAGCCCTCTCCTGCTCCCCCTGTGCTGAGCAGGGCTCTGGAATCCAAACTGCTGCAGATCCAAGCCTTGCCTGGGCTCTTATCTGCTGTGGGCCAAATGAAAATTCATTACTCGGAGCCTCCTGCACGCCGGAGCTCTGGTTGCTGTCTCAGCCTCTGTGTTGTGGCTGAGAACCATCTGGAGTAAATCAAATGAAATAAAACCTCTATTAACTGAACCTTAAATATCCAGAGCTCGCCATTATCACGGTCAAACACCCTGACATTGCAAAAACCTCGTACAAATCTCTGTTTCCTACGTTTCCTCACCATTGTCACTGCTCTCGGGAAGGGACACTGAGCTGCATCCATCCTGAAATATTCTGCAGCACGTTTGGATGCAGCACAGTTGGGGAAGTTGACCAAAGCTAAGCCACTGGCAGGATCAGGGTCCAGCTACAAACCAAACCCTTAAATCCCAAAAGCATCGCTGGGCATCGTGGTCTTGTTAGTAGCACCACTTCAAAAAAAAAAAAAAAANAATAACCGAGATTTTTGCAGATGAAGAGCAGTGGGGAGCTACTGTCCAAGAAGCATTTCAGTGGAATGAATTCGGGTTGTGCAGGCAGAAGAAAATGCAGATTTTTAATAAAAGTGCAGAAAAATTAGTCAATCTTTTACGTGGCACAAAATCCCTCATAACAGACAACAGAAAAGCCTTCCCTGAAGCGCTTCTTTCCCAAAATCTCTGCAAGCAGCCACCTCAGAGTTGCAGACTTTTTAAACTTTTTATATCTTAGAGACTACAAATGAAGTTGCTTAAAATGTATTTTGTAAGTGCACAGGCAAAAGTAATTCTTATATTAGAATGAGGGTTATTTTCCAGAGGGAAATTATGGAAACAAGGCAGTGTTGGACATTTCTAACGACGATTTCTAATGTGTAGAAAGACGGAAAGTTATATTAACAGGGATGGAGGAGTTGGAGATTCTTCTCCTCTCTGGTTTCTGAGAGTCTGTGCTAAGTAAATCTGTAAAAGAAGCCGCGTGGGTTTAATTTCATCATTTTCTAAACGAGCATCTTCGCACCATCTGTTACGTTCTGAAGCATGATTTCTTCTGCTTGGTTCAGCTCTCCGTGCAAACACGTTTACACACACAAATGAAAATTGTTGCCCTGCTTAGAACGACTTGGAGCCCATACAATCCACAGAGGAATCAGGAGCATCCAAATAAATTCCCCACCCCTGCGGACC